>CABHPQ010121234.1:17006-38456 GCA_902168405.1 Peromyscus aztecus | reverse complement strand
GAGAGAGAGAGAGAGAGAGAGAGAGAGAGAGAGAGAGAGAGAGAGAGAGATGAACATGTATAGACATGGGTGGGTATCTAAATATCAGGGTTGTGAGATGCTGTTGCTCTCTACCATATTATTTTTTTGAGACAAGGTCTTTCTCATTAAACAGAGAATCTTCCATTTGAGGCTAAGCTGGCTGACCAGAGAGCCCCAAGGTTCTGCTAGTCTCTGTTCCCCAGCATTGAATTTATAGGCGTATACAGCCATGCCCTGGGGATTTAAATTCAGGTCCCCATGTTTTCAGACCAAGTGGTCTTGTCCACAGAGCCATCCCCTCAGTCTCTGAATTTACGTTTTTAATTGTATTAGCAAGGGAATCAATCAAGAGGAATTTTTTTGGCCAGGTATCACTGAGTATATAACATAGGCTGATTCCCAATCCATGATCCTCTTGCCTCAGCCCCTTGAGAGCTGAATTTTCAGATATGTGCTTCCACATTCAGGGAGAGGACCTTTTGTGCCTCCTTTACTTACCTTATGATGGGAGTAAGGAGGACTAAGAGGACACAGGCTGTGAGGATTTTTTGGGAGTAATTCCCACTGGAGATCATGCCACTTCTATCTGGAAAGAAGACAGCATATCTTTCCTGTAACACTCAGGGGGCTTTCTGGGGGGCCTCATGTGCATCCAGCCTGCAACTGACTTGGCCCATTGCCCTTGATATCTGGTGTTTCTGAATGAAATTTTAATTTCTATTATTCACATTATTTCAAACTTTGCACAAAATTGATGAGTTTTCATATTATTTCAGGGTTGCTGGATTTAAATTTGTCTAACTATGTTGAAAATGAGAGAATGGGAGAAAACAAGGCCCTCTGTGTAAGGGCCTCTGAGGGAAGCTCTTCTCCCCCTGGAATGAACAAGCTATCCTTGCCAAGCCTCAGGAAAGATAAATGTATCTTTATAGGGTGCTGGTGAGAGCTCCTGGTTGACTGCTTCCATCTCTAGCAGCATCTGGAAATCCTCCAGTCAGAACAAACTTCTTAGATCTGATATAGTTATTTCTCAGTGATAGATCTGCTCCTAGAGGAGTTAGGGGTGTTCGTGCAACTATTTTAACGTCTTAATGTTGGAGGACAACATACCACAATGAGTTTTTAACAGTCCCTTCAGCTGCTCAGAGACCTTTGTTCTTTACTGGCATGCCACTTCAGCTGGGAGATAATGCTTGTACAGGGTAGTTTTTGACATTCGGCAGTTCCATGATGTGAGGAAGAGCTCTTGATCCTTGAGTGAAATTGATTCAGTTGTGACTTCTGTGATTTTCCTCTAATTGGGTCTCTTGGAGAGGGGTTGTACATCTATCTCAGGGGATTTGTTCAAGGATGCCCATCATGTGACTTTCATGATGTGTTTTCTCATCCATGCAAACAGTTTGAGGCATGCCCATGATGAGTGAGTTATTCACACTGGTAGATGCACTTGCTGCTCTTGAGAAATGAGGCTCTAAGTGAAGTCTCCTTGTGGAAATGAAGAGCTCTAATTTCTGTCTAACTGGACCACACCACACCAAGCAGCAAGAGAAGAGTGTGACAAAGGCTGCTGAAGAATGGAGGCTTTGAGTTTGGATGAAGACTCAGCATGTTTGTCAACTGGGTGACATCCCAGTTCAGCTCCTTCTCTAGATCTGACTGGAGCAGAGTCAACCCACTGGGAAGACATTCTGGTCATCTTGTCAGTCTTCTCAAGATGAAAAGTATAGTAGGGGCTGTCTACTCCTTTAATGAATTCAAATAAGCACTCTTCAATACCCAGGGAAGCTTCCCTCTGTGGGAAAAGTAAGTTAACAGGAAAGCCAGTGGTGACTTTTGTGCACAGAAAGTGATTCGGTTAATGCCTTTCTCTGCCCCGTTTTCCTCCCCTTGATGGCTCAAAACTTTTCCACAATTACTCCTTGTTTTGCCCTGTTCTAATTAATCTCAAGGGCTCAGATGATTTGCTATATGGAAACATGCTATATCAGCCAAGTTTTGAACTTGTCTACCAAGCCCCCGCCACCTCTTGACTCCAGAAAGTTTATAGGTTCTGCAAAGATCTATGCTTTTATTGCAGCAGTTTCCAGAAATAAGTGTTACTCTTTTATTTTGTTTATAATAACTGATGTCTGATTGAAATAAAAATTGCAATGATATTTCACTCTTGTAAGAATGACTATTATCAAAAAGATTAAAAAATAAGAAGTGCTGGTATGAATGTGGGAATTCTTACACATTGCTAGTGGGGTTGTAATTAGTATAACAATTACAGAAAACAGGTGGCAGTTTCCCTTCAAGCTAAAAATATATCTGCCATATGAGCTGGCTATTCTACTCCTGCATATACAACCAATGAAAAAGAAATAAACAAGACAAATAGACACTAGGATATTCATGTCACAACAGCTAAGATGTAGGATCAGCCCTAGGTGCCTAGCAATGGGCGAATGAGTAAAGAATGTGCTATCTCTATATATAGTGAAATATTAATCAGCTGTGAAAAGAATGATATCCTGCCATTTCCAACAAAATTGACAGACTTGGAGGACCTTAGGCTAAGTGAAATAATTCACTTGCAGAAACATAAACAGTACATGTTCTTTGTCATTATGTGGAATGCTAAAAACAAAATTAATGTGAAATAGTGATTATTGAAAGTTTGAAAAGTAGTGTGGTAACGAAGAGAAGTTGAATAATGGCTACCCAGTCACAATTAGATAGAACTAATCAGTTCTCATGCTCTATAAGACTAGGAAGACTATAGTGGACAAGAACTCAATATATATTTTATAAGTAATAAGAGAGATGTTCAAAGTCTCCAAACACAAAATACTGTTAAAAGATAGAAATATTAGTTACTGTACTTGACCAGGATGTATTATATATTTTATTAAATACTATACAGAAGTTGGGCATAGTAGCACATGTCTTTAATCTTGGTACTATGAAGGCAGATGCAGGTAGATCATTGAATTTGAGGCCAGTGTGGTCTACAGAGTTCCAGGACAGCCAGGGCTACACAGAGAAACCCCGTCTTGAAAAACAACAACAAAAAATACTATAATGTACCTCATAATGTGTACAATTCTTATGTATTAACAAAATTTAAAATGTTTAATTAAAGAAATAATGCTACATAATTCTAGATATTTACAAAATACAGAATTGTTATATTTTAATAAGTGTGCACATTTTGTAATTGTCAAATTATGGCAGCTAGCATATCCATTACCTCAGACAGTTATCATTTTTTTGACATGACAACATTCAGAATCACCTTTTCTGGTTATTTTGAAACAAATGGTCTCATTGTCATTGTTAATATCATTTCACATTTCACTGTGTTTGGAACACTGGAACTTAGTCCTCCTGCTTGATTTTGTACTCGTTGGCTGATCTCTCCCCATTCTTCTTCTCCTCTCCCTGGTTTTTGGTAACCACTGTTCTATTCTACACACTCATTAGATCAGCATTTTCAGATTCTACGTGAGTGAGATCATGTGCTACTTGTATCTATGTGCCTGACTTATTTTCTTAATATAATGTTCTCCAGTTTCATCTGTGTAACTACAAATGACAGGATTTATTCTTCCTTATAGCTTGAGCAGTATTCCGTTGTGTATATTATACCATACCTTCATGCATCTGTTAATATATACTCTGATTGATTCTGTGTCTTTGCTATTGTGAATGATGACACAGTAAACACGGGAGTGTGGGCATCTCTCTGACATAGTGATTTCATTTCCTTTGGATAAATACTCAGTAGTGGGATTGTATCCAGCTATGGTTTGCAGTTTCAATGGAGCCACATCATTCATAAGCTTCCCCATCTCCCAGCATTGGAATCGGACTGGCTCAGTCTCTGTTGGCAGAGTTGTTAGAGCTACATGGGTCCTGGTCTACATGGGTCCTGCTACCTTGCCTTGCTTACACTTGCTCCGTGGGCCCCAGTGGCCAGTGGGTTCTACACATGGCTCTGCCAAGCTCCTGTCATTGCAGGACAGTGTCTAGGACATTATCTGAGTGATTCTCTTTCATTTCGGCTGAAAAGTTTCTGTCTTTACCCTCCATGCTCATCTATATCACTATGAGAACTTCTACTCACCTTGATGTGTTAGCAAGGACCCTGAAGCAAGGTTTTATTCTGTCTATGCCAACCTCCAAGCAGGTGAAAATGACTTCAGAAGTCATTTTGCATTTTCTCACTTCCTTCTCATTTACATTTTCTGCACAGTGCTTGTCGTGGTTTATATGTATACCATGTGGCTTCTAAGTTAAACTTGGGTTCCTCCACTGGATCGTGAATTCTGTGAGAGCTGGTGGTTGTCTTTACCCTTCTACTATAGTATATAGCTCAGTTATGGGCCATGGAAGAGTGTGAATAATAACAAAAAAGAAAAGTAAATGCATCTGCATGACTGTAAAGATGAACTCTAAGATGGTGGTATGGACAGTCTTCACTTCTTAAGAACAGAGTCCTGATATTTGTGGCCACCTTTAGTGGAACTGACAAGCATGAATATGATCTAGGCCTTGAGTCTGGATGGCAGCTTTAGTTTCTCACAGTAGGACTCCAGATAAGGATTCAGCACATTGGGCTGCTGCTCTCTTGGGTGGAGGAGTCCCCTAGGGTTCCACTGAGAAACAGCTCTCACTGTTATTTCATTCTGATGATGTGCCACTCTGAGGAGTGAGGACAGGAAGACTGAGGGCAAAGCTCTAAGATTCAGCTGGAACCCAGGAGAAAGAGACACTAGTCAATTGAATCCTAGGATGAGCACTCACTTAACCAACAAAAGAAAACACAAGGGGACTGTGTCAAGAATTCCTCACATTGCAAGCTCAGAATACTATCTTCCTGACAGGTTCACTTTCCCACCTGAAAATCTTGACGTGAAGGGCCACAGAACTCAGAAAGAATGTTTTATTTGGTTTGAAGCTTCCCTAGCTGGATGGTGTGATTAGTGGCCAAAGCAGCCAAGAAGGCTAAGGAGCCTCCTAAAATAACATGAAGAGGAAGTTAGTGTGAGCCCAAGCCCTGCCTCTTTGTGTGTTGTTCATTGTCTGGATGACTTTCAGCCTATAGTCTATACTGCATGCTGGAGGAGAGACAGCGCATCTGTTAAGTCTAAATCTCATGATTCCTATCTTTGTGACAGGCATCTTTCCAATGCTATTTTAAACACTGATAAACTCCATGTATATAAAAAAAGAATGCTTCAATTTTGGATGGACAAGTAGTACTAGGAAGGAAGGGCAGAAACTCATCTCAATAGCCTCTGTCCCCTGCCTCCTCAGGACACTGACCATAAGAGAACCACAAGCAGGAAGGACATTTATGATGAATGTATGTTTCTACTAGGAACTGCAGAAATACTGCTCCATTGCCATCCTTCTGCTCATAAATCATCAGAGAAACACCCACAGTAACTGTTTCTGGCTCTGAAGATAAACATGCTTGGGGCTCCAATGTCTGAGACAAAAATAACAAGGCTGAAGTTCTCAGAACCCTTGCTTCTAGTAGTTTTGAGCACACTACAGACATTAGCATTTTTATGTGGGAAATTCCATGGTCCATGCTTAGGTTTTCTAAGCTCACACATATAGTCTTCTTTCCTGATGATAACCTTGTCTAGATGACCTCCAAGGGTGTGGCAGCAGGGTTCAAGTTGCTTCTGTACCATTGATATGCAGGACCATATTTTTTTTGAGAGCTCAATTGCTGTGATAGTTCATATATGACATAGGATTTTTATATTGCTGTTAATGTGAAAAGGGACTTAAGAACAATGGATATTATGATAGAGTATGGTCTATTCTGGTATTTATATGGCTTCCTCTGGAGACATAGTGCTTAAAACTTGGGACAAGGGTCTGTGAGGTAGATCATCAGATAAGGACATTTGCTACCAAGTATGTTAAAAGATAGAAATATTGAGTACTTGAGTTCGATCCCCAGTACCCACACGGTGGAAGGAGAGAACTGATTCCTGTAGGTAGTCCTTTGGCCTCTGTATGTGCTCTCTCTCTCTCTCTCTCTCTCTGTCTGTCTCTTACACACACACACACACACACACACACACACACACACACACACACACAACTTGGAGACAAGACAACATGTCCTGTGGTGAATTGGATACAAGTCTTGGGTCTGACACGTAGCTGAAGAAACATGGGAGAATTCCTTAAAAATAATAATCAAATAAAAGAAGTTTTGTACAGCTATACGTGCAAGGATCTCACTGTAATGATAAAAATGACATTTTTCAGTAAGGCATGACAATCATTTCAGGTCATATTGTGCTTCCAAAGCACACGGCCTGTGTAGAAAGAGAGCCCTCATCATTTTTGGAGATGCTGAGGAGTTACCCTCCCTGAAAGGAATACACCTAGTCACTGATTTGGGGTTCACAGTTCACCCCCGTTCTTCTAGATAAGCAGCTGCTGTGGCATTTGTAACTAACTCAGAGTCTATGAGACCATACTGCTACGGTTTAGATATGGCTTAAGGATTTGACTTATGTTCTAAGAGCTTCAAGTACTTGGGATCCACTGTGGTGAGGTGGAGATGTTGAGTCTTCAAGAGCTAGCAGACAGACCTGGAAAGGAGTAAAGCAAGCTGGCTAGAAAAGGGATGAGGCTAGATGAAGATAAAACTAAGAGGAGTCCAATTTTAGCGTGTGTTTTAATCTAATTTCTGCTGTGAGAACAAAATACTCAAGCTGAGTGCTTTGTAAAAGAAACAAGTTAATTTGATTCATAGTTCTAGAGATTTAGGAGACTGGTATTGGCTATGGTGAAGGCTTCCCTGGCTGTGCCATACATACAGTAGTATAAGGCATCATGACAAGTGTGTGAGAGAGAGTGTGTGTGTGTGTGTGTGTGTGTGTGTGTGTGTGTGTGTATGAAAGAGAGGGGGGAGGGATGTCACATGGCCACATGGTGAGATAGGAAGCCATAAATGGATGAATTCAGGAACCTGTTTTTCTACTTTATACCAAGTCCGTCTTGTGAGAACTAACTCACTCCATAATACCAGCATTGAACTTGAGAGAGGCAGTGTCCATAGAAACCTAAACACCTTCCACCAGGCCCTGCCTCTAAAAAGTACCACACCTCCCATCACTCTAATAGATCCTAATCTCCCATTTCTTGAACATTTGAAGGATGTATCCAAACCACAACCAAACTTTTGTAGCATGGTCTCACAGGGTGCTTTGGACTGTGTCTTACATATGACACAGCAGTTGTTAATCTAGAAGCAAGAGGCTGAGCTGCGAACCCCCAAATAAGTCACTGGTTTAAGGTCACTCTGGGGAGGGTAACTTCCTAGAATTTCTAGTCAAAGGGGTCCCCATTAGGTACGGTAACCTTTTGGTGAAGGTCTCCTCATCAACTGGACTGTGGTGCTGAAGCCTGAAGAAGGGCCTCTAACAATTGCTAGCTTAAGAACGAGCAACAGCAACAAAAGAATTATTTGCCCTAGGATGCTGAGATAATCACAGGTCCTAAGTTAAACAGATGTATTATCAAGAAATATATTAGCAATATTTTCCAAATGTACTTCCATTTGAGTTAACAGCTGATGAATACAAATTGCTAGAGTTACCTGGAGGTAGATAAAAGTGCTTTGCTATGCACTGGATTGTGCTTTAGAATTTATTTAATACTTTCATAGCTCATTTATTGTGTAAGCAAAACATATCATCATACATTTTTATTCTGAGAAACAGGAGCCCAGAAAACTGGAGGGAGATAGCTCAGAACTGGAAAACAAAAGGGTTATAATACACAGTTTCCCTTTCTTGGCTTTTTCGCCCAGACACACCCCTCCCTAATTTTTAAATCTGATGCTTCTCAACTCACTTATATAAAGTTGTCCCCAGCGGTCTGGCTCGGTTTAGCCATTCCCTTTTACTACTACATTCTTACTGAATACGCTGATGATGCATTGTTTCAAGGTGAGATGTTTCAGTTTGACTACTGAGCAGATAAACACCATTCAGAGAGACCCAGAGCATCTCTCTAGCTGGAAGTTCCTTCTTCTCCATGGCCTGGGCCAGGAGTCCTTGTAAAAGTCCTTGTAAAAGTCCTCGGAGTCAAGAACCCCGTGTGACACGAGATGAGAGTTGGTAGAAGCCTGCAGCATATCCTGGGAGCCCACATCACTCCAGGGCCAGATGCGGCTCCGGTTTGTTCCCTCTGTTCAACCCTCACATTAAGGGTTGTTAAGGTTTCTAAAACCTTCCAGCTGTTCTGTAAGTGTTTACCCTCACCCCAGCACTTCTTCCAGAGAGTTCTCAAATACGTCCTCACCCACAAGAGAAACTCACCGATTATGTTAATTTCTTCTTTTATTGCTGTGACAGAAAATTGATCACAAGCAACATAAAGAAGAAAGGATTTATTTTAACTCGTAGTTTCAGAGGGTTCGAACCATGCTTGCTTGTCTGTATGTTCTTGATCCAAACATCATGGCAGTGGGAGCATGTGGTACAGGAAGTTCTTAGTTCATGCCAAACAAGAGGCAGAGAGAGGGGGAGGGGAACTCAGGACTCAAGGCCCACTCTCGGAGTCCTACTTCCTCTAGCTAGGTCCTACCACCTAAACTTTCCACAGCATCCCAGGACGGCAACGCCAGCTGGGGGCCAAGCATCCAAAAAAAAAAAAAAAAAAAAAAAAAAAAAAAGCAGTGGTGTTACTTCATGTTCAAGTCGTAACACCCATGTTGGATTCTAGGCCCTCTGAGCCTCACTAGTCACCGTGTGGTCCTCAGACCAGTGGCATCGGTTACACGAAGGACAAGTAGAATCTTAGCTACATGTAAGACTTATATCAACATCTGCATTTGAAGTAGAACCCCAAGGGGGTCATGTGTACCTCACATTTTACAAGCACGGCTGTGGTGGTTCAAATTAGGACTGTCTCCATAGGCTCAGGTATTTAAACTCTTAGTCCCCTGTTGAGTTTGGGTGCTGTTTGGGAGGTTACGGGACCTTTAGTTATCGTATCCTTGCTGAGCAAAGTGGGTCACTGGGGACCGGCTTTCCAACGTCACAGTCTCACCATGCTTCCAGTTCACTCCATTTCTTATGTGAAGCTGAGATGCAATACTTCAACTTCCTGCTCTCATGCCTTCTGCTGCGCCTCCTCTGCCGTTACAGACTCTCTCTTTCTCTTTGGAACCACAAGTTAAATTAAATGCTTTCTTTCACAAGTCACTCTCGGCCATGGCAGTTTTTTTTTTTTTACTTTGTTAATCTTTAAGAAAACATTAAAAAATTAATTTATTTATTATTTATTCTTTGTATCTTTCACATCGTGCCTCCCAATCCCACCCGTCTCCCTCCCCACCCCAAAATGAAACAAAATAAAATTTAAGAGAAAAAGAGGAAAAGAAAAAAAAAAGGAAGAAAGGGGAAAATCTCGTCATGGAAGCTGCAGTGTGACACAGTGAGTCACACAGTAAACCCCTTTACCCATCTATTTTTACATGCAGGCATTCATCGCAAAGAATCATGTCTTGAGGCCCCTGGTCTCTGCTGCATCATTGATGGCTGGGCCCTCACTGGGGCTCTTCCTGGACATCCAGTTGCTGCTCTGTGTCATGGAGATCCTGCAGACCTGGGTCCACAGGACTGACCGACCCCTTGCCCCCACTGTGCTCCAACAGATCACAGATGGGGTAGGCCAACGCATAACCCTGGTTTTGGACCTGGGTAGTTGCAGGGTTGGTCAGCTCACCAGCTCTCCCCTGTCTTTGCTACCAGGGTGAGCTCTCTAGCATTGCCTCAACTAGTTCACCACTTCCAGTGATGAGCAAGGGGCAGGGCCAGTTCTCTAGCTTTCAATTCCTCAGGGTCAGTTCTCCCACACCTACACCTTCAGGGCCAGCTCTCCTGTGTTGCTCAGGGGAGGTGTAGGGGTCACTCTCCTGAGTGCTGCAGCTGATGAGGGGCAGGAACAGCTCTCCCACTCTTGGGACCGCGGGGCCAGCTGTCCCATCTGCCTCAGGCATTGATGAGCAGGGGTAGAGGGGTGGGAGGGGAATCTCTCCCCAGCCCATGTTTCCACAAGACAGATGAGTAGTGGAGACAGCTCGCCCACCTCACAACCTTGGAGCTGGCTTACCCACACCTCCGCCAACAGGGTTGGCTCTATTGTATTGCCCAGGTGAGGTACAGCGGCCATGTTTCTTTAAATCACAACAAAAAGTAACTAATACAACCACCCTATGTCAGAGATTTTCCATTTTATTTGCTAGTTAACACATCTAGCCAAGAGGCACTTTCTTCAAGTGGATTTAAGGTTGGAAGGTACTTTTGTAAAATGCATAAAAGCAGGAATTTCTTGGTAGAGGTTTATCCTTTTTGCTTCATGAGGAGGCCCCTGTAGAATCTCAATAACAACCTTCATGTTCCAGAAGAACTTAGATGTATTTTCTTGACGTTCTTAAAGGACCCAAGAACTGTTATCCAATCAGAGTCTTAATGGCAGATGAACAATGATGCCTGGGAATCCTCTGCTTCAGTACTGATCATTGAAACCATAAACAAATACTGATACATTTGGCTTTCTCCCTCTGAGGCCAGGCTTGCCTAGGAAGAGACATAACTGGACACACTGATTCACACTTCCAGCTCCAGTTCCTCCAGAGGCTAGGGCAGGAGGAACACCTAGCTAGTTGTTGTTGTCACCCTGACACAAACTAGAGTCAGCTCTGAAGAGAGAAGTTCTTTTGAGTAATTGATCACATAAGCTTGGTCTGTGACCACATCTGTGAGGAATTATATTGACTGATAGTAGATGTAGGAGAGCCCAGCCCACTGTGGGTGGTGCCATCCCTAGGCAGGTGGGCCTGGGATATGTAAGAAAGCTAGCTGCGTATGAGTCAAGGGTCAAGTCAGAGAGTGAGCCAGTGAGTGATTTTCCTTTATAGTTCCCACTTCAGCTCCTGCTCTGACTTGCTTCCATGATGGACTGTGACCTGGAAGTGGAGGTGAGACAAACATTTTCCTCTGCAAGTTACTCTTGATGAAGGTATTTATTGCAGCAACAGAGAGAAAACTAGACCAGACACCAAATATGGTATCCCTGTATAGTGATCTCCTGGGAGTAGAAGACCACTAGGGTGTACTAGTTGCTGGCCATTAGTGGGATCACATTTATAAATAGTTGCTCTTATCTAGTCTGAGATGCCTTAAATATTTTTAACCAAATACCAAATTAAAGAAATGCAGTACATAACGGAGCCAGATAGGCCCTTTCACTCAGCAAGCAGCTCTGTTCCTGAGATGACGAGAAGCTGGGCTTGAGTGTGGCATCCTTTCTGTGAGGAATATAATTACCCTTCAGATGTGTCTGGCACTTTGTCATAAGCATTGCAGGTTTCCTTTTACTCAATCCTCACTGCCATGAATGAAATAAATCCCACTGTTCTCCCCATTTAGCAGAAAACACACAGAAGCTTGAAGAAAATAGTTCCCCTATTGAGCGTGTGCCACAGGCTTTCAAACTTCAGTCCACTCCACAGCTCACATACTTCTATCAACCCCTTCCCCAGTCCCTTCCTATTATTTCCCTCTATTCCCTAGACAGTTTCAATTCTATTTTCAATGTCATATATGCACACATGATTCCACTGGCCTATATAAAATCTAGGAAAAATAAATGAAGACAACAATGGTATTTATCTTCCTGAGACTGACTTAATTTGCTTAATATGATTATCCTTAGTTGCATACATTTTTCTGAAAATGACATAACTCTGTGCTTTCAGGCTGAAGAAAATTGGATTGTATATTTATACACCACATTTCCCAGAAGCTAGTCTTCTAATTTTGAACACCTAGACCATTTCTATAACTAAGCTGTTGTGACTAGTGCTGTGATAAACATTGATGTGCAAGTATCTCTGGGGTTTGTTCATCTGGAGTTCTTTTGAAAATGTCTAGGAGTGGTAAAGCTGGGACATATTACATATTTGATCTAGTATTTTTTTTGGAGAAATTTCCATAGCGGTTCAATTAATTCATATTCCCACTCGTGGTGTGTAAGTATAAGTGTTCCCTTTTACTGCAGCCTTTCAGCATTTTTTCCTTAATGACTGACATTCTGATTGGAGTGAGGTAGAAGCTCTATTTAGTTAGTTTTGCATGTCTCTGATGGCTAGTGAGGTTGAATTTTTTTTTATCCATTTATTGGTCATTCATATTTAAATGTTTCTCCTTTAGATTTCTGAGTCCTTTTATATTCCAGATATTAGTCCTCAGTGTGAGGAATCTTTAAAGTCCCCTTGATAATTCTAATTGGCAACCACAGTTGAAATCATCAATGCATGCAGAATTTGCCTTTCACTTTATCCTGCACGAGTGATGTCTATGTGGTACTGATGGGTAACCACTTTGATACTGTTCTATGGATTCTTGATGGGCTTTTATGTTGTCCTTGGCCAGGAAATTCTGGATTTGAGGCTATTGTCCAAGCTAAACTGGCAGGTAGGGTACTGAAAGAAAACTGAAAGCTCGAGAAGGTATCCTGTAGGGAGGAGTGGTATTGAAGGCTGTTAAGCCAAAGTGGATCTAGATCCAGGTGGGTGGTTAAGGGTAGGGCCTGGCCACACTGAGTAGTGTTCTAGGACTGTAGCCAGAATGTTTCTCAGTCCTGCCCATCCCCGCAGCTCCACAGATGCTTATAAAATAATCATTTAGAGGCTTATATTAATTACAAATTGTATGGCCTATGGCTTCAGCTTCTGACTAGCCAACTTTTTTTCTTAAATTAACCATTCCTATTAATCTACATGTTGCCATGTAGCTGTGGCGTTATGGGTCTGCTGGCATCTTGATGCTCCTTCAGTGGAGGCTGGCACCTCCTCAACTCTGCCCCTTTTCTTTCTGTATCTCTGCTTGGATTTCTTGCCAAGGGCCAAACTGGCTTTATTTACTATCCAATGGGAGCCATACATATTCACAGCATACAGAAAAAACATCTCATAGCATTTCCCCCTTTCTATCTAATCAAAAAGGAAGGTTTTAACTTTAACATAGTAAAATTATATATAACAAAAACAGTTATCAAGCAAGAATTTAGCTACAATATCTAGTCTATTTGTATTTGGCAAAATTAAAGAAAATATTCTATCATCTATTCTATTTTTATGAATCTAAAGTTTTATATCTATCTTATATTATGATTAAGGAAAACTACAATTACAACTATTTAGTCTTTAACTCCATCAAAGACCCCAAAAAGATATAATATTACCTGAGTAAACAGGAAGTGCATGGCAAGCAACTTCCATAATTATAGAAATGGCAGAGACATCTGGCTGTCTGGACAGTTATCCAAAGTTCCTCCATAATGGTGGGGCATCTATCGTCAGCACACAAGCCTAGAGTCTCTGGCATAGCTTTCAGTGAAGTAGGAAATTTTGACTGTTCTGCCTATTCTGGCAAAGTTCATCAGTCATTTCTCCTCATGTCCTGTGGAATATCTGTCAGTTTCTTCTGCGAAACAGGAACCTGAAGGACCATCTTGTTTTGCAAAGTTCAGTGGTCACATTTCCATGAGTCCTGCATGTCCAGTTTATACAACATATTGTCAAGCAATCTAGGCAAGAGCAGTTTCTTGACCAAATGACTAACTTTTGCCATAAAGAAAGCAAACTCCATATGGAGTTTCTTCAATGCCCATCATCTTCTCTGAAGCAGATTGATGCTGCCAGGAGCAGACATGTCTCAATGTCCAGAAAAGTCTAATTCTTAAAACATTTTAAATGCCATGTTTGGTAGGTCTTTGAAGTGTCTTACAATTACCCATTTAATTGAAATAGATCTATGTATACCTAGAAAACTTAACTAACATGACCATAAGTTTGATTATCATAGATGACTAATTAATAATCTGTGTTTCTTAATTATATATTAAATTTTAAATAAGTTGCATAAATATAATACCTTAAACAAGAGAAGAAATATACATACAATATTACAAAAATTAACCTTAAGTTTGTATTAAAAAAACCAAAATACATATCAATGTAAAGTATTTTGAGATTAACAGTTGTTATCTCAACTGTTTAGATTAAAGTAGATTCAATAATTTTTTTCATCATTTTTATATCCTATCCCCTTTCTTCTTTTAGAAAGAGATTGACTATGACCAATAACAATTTGTAATCAAATCCCTAAACAAAGAAAAACACCAATAACCCATTTTTTTGGGGGGGGGAGGGGAATGTGGGCATGGTCTTCTAGGATACATCTTACTGATTGGGGGCACTGTTAATCTTATGGACATCCTGAGAAAATTTAATATAATGGTCAAGTCCTGGGAAGAATTGCTATAACATTTGCTGATAGATTCCATCTGTCAAGGTTCAGGAGGTCTCGTTTGATCAAATCTGATCCATCTTTCCTGGAACAAATCCACAGACTCTTGTGGAAACAAAAGCAGAGCCTCCTTTCCAAAGCAACATATCCTTAGACCCAAGTTTTGTAGTGAAGATACCTTTAAATACACACACACACACACACACACACACACACACACACACACACACACACATTTAATTCAGCAGCTTTTACAATCAAATGTCTCTCTCCAGTTAAAAATCCCAAAGACAACATAATCCAGACTCTCTGTGGAATTTTCACCTTTACATGGCTTACTATATTTTTTATATATTATTTTATTTTAAAGACTTATTTAACTTTTATGACTATATCCTCTCTCTTCTCTCTCTCAATCCTACATACCTTTTTACATATAATATAAACCGTTCAGAGTTTTATTCCATATGAATCTGTCTTATTGTGAATCTATAATCCTTCTATGACCAGGAGAGATTTTAAACTGCTAAGCTGTATGACTAGGACCAATGTGGCAGCTTTGGCTGCTGACTCCGCCCCCTTTGGCTTCCCAACATGATGGAGGTACATTTACTGCCATCTCTGGGAGCCATGCTCATAGCTGACTCTGGGAAGCAGTGGGTCTATGCCTCCATCAAGCAGCATGTAGCCCAGAAACCTTTTCTTTCTGTACTAGCAAAAGCTAAATCCACCATGCAGCATGCTGCATGGCTTGACATGCCTATGTGTACCGCAAAGGGAATCCTCCATGCAGCTTAGCTCATGGCGGCTGGCGGCCAGTGCTATCTTGCAGGCAGCTGTAGGGAGACAAGTCTACCTGCTGCTGCTGGCAGGAGGCTGTGAGACTAGGAGGCCAAGTGTGGCTCCGTTTCTGTGCATTCAGAATCGTTAAGCTTTCTGAGGTTTATGTGGATAAATGCCCCACACTGGGTACCAAATGTAGCTGGAATGTTTCTCAGTCCTGTCCGGTCCTGTGGTCCCACAGATGCTAACAGAGTAATCATGCAGAGGCTTATATTAATTACAAACTGTATGGCCTATGGCTTCAGCTTCTGGCTAGCTAACTCTTTCATTTTAAATTAACCCATTCCTATAAATCTACATGTTGCCACATGGCCATGGCATTACCGATCTTCTGGCATCTTGTTGCTCCTTCAGCAGAGGCTGGCGTCTCATTGATTCTGCCCTTCTCTCTGTATCTCTGCTTGGATTTCCTGCCTGGCTCTAAGTTTTGTTGCTGTAGGCCAAAACAGCTTTATTTATTATCCAATGGGAGCCACGCATATTCACAGCATACAGAAAAACATCCATAGGATAGGGCTAGAGCCTGGAGTCTGGAAGTTTCAAGGTCAATTCCTTTACATGGCCAACAGAAACTGAGCTGTAGTTTTCAAGGTGATTCATATCTGCCCCTTCCTTGATACCTCCCATCTGGGCCACTCATGTTCCAGAAAGCTGTGGAGCTGACTCATATCCAGACTTCACTCTGGATTCTCTTTCTTCCCAAGCCACGCCCTCCTCTGATGTCTTGGTAGTAGGGAACTTGCCCAGGAACTCTTATATCTCTGGTTGTGGTTCATCTTTTTGTTGGTGAATGTAGTAAACATGCCCATCAATCATATCTGCTTCTGCTCAGTCATACCCAAAGAAGTGTATTTCAATACAAGCAGCTTGACTTTCTTGGGCATGAGTATATTCTCCAAAATAGTTAACATTTCAATTTCAAAGAATTAATAAAACAGCCAAGTAGAGTTGCCAAAACACATGAGTATTCTAGTTTTAAGATCAGGATGAAAATCCCCTATGATGATCATTGAAAAGTGTTCAAATTAATTTTTGGCTTTAAAACATATTTTCAGCCCCAGTTGGTGCAGCTTAGGGCAGAATTCCATTTTGTTGCCTATGACACAGAGGTGTGAGGGAGGCTGCTGCTTTCTGGCACAGTTATGGCAAGTTCTGGGTGTAGTGTGAATGTTGGTAACTAGGATGAGAAGTAGATGTGGGTGCTATCTGGGGTGCAGATGCTTTCTGAGCAAATATATATGTGACAAGTAAAGGCTTGGAAGACAGTATGCCAGCTTTCTTTATTTGTTCTAGAGTAATTTGGTTCATTCAGTGGGATGTGTGAGTGTGAGGCATTTTCTTCACCAGATGGCTCCAGTAGCTTCAATGGGTATTTTCTACTCCAGGCTGTGCACAGTGGCTGGATGTGGAGGCTGTCACTGGCTATGCTTTTGTGGGACCCCCAATAGCCATTCCTCTGATTCATCTTTGAGCTCACTTGTAGCAACAAAACTCCTCTCAAGTGAAGAAGAGAAGCACCTCTCTCATACACCTGCACCACGGTGTGCCACTGCCTGGGGGATTATCCAGCATCGTGGCAGGCTGCTCAGTTCCCTACAGGGCATGCTAGGAGTGACAATGGTTTAATACCTTAAGGGCAACCTCAAGCAGCAGAAGATGAGTCATTGGTAAATATCCCAGCTTCTCTGCCCTTCAGAAAGAAAATTCTGAGGGCCTCACAGAAGGTTCCCAGTGGGTTGGACCTTAGTTGTCCTCACTGTGACTCATACCATCTTGTCTCCTTGGCTTTCAAGTCTCACCTGTCCTTCACTTTGTATTCTGAATTGTCTGCCTTTCTAGGATCCCTCCAAGTAAACTACTTACTCTAGATGCTTCTCATCTGTTTTTGAAAAGATGTAGAGCAAGATAAAACTGGATTGGAGCTGAAAAGCAGAAGGCTGTTCAATCATGCTGTGAGGGCAACTTGGAAACAATGCGTGCCAAGGCATCAGTCTATGGCAGGTTCTGTAATGTCATTGTTTTATGGTTGAAAAGAGGTGAAGCTGGTTAAAGAACATTTCTTGATATCATAGAGCTCAGAGGAAGGAAGAAAGGAAGGGAAGGAGAACAGGAGGGAAGAAGGAAGGAAGGACTATAGTACCATTGTAGTTAAAGCAAAATAAGAATTTTCATGAAGGACTCAACTGAGCATTGGAAAAGGCTAGCCATTACATGGGGATTTCTAGAAAGAACTAGGGTAATAAGGCACACTTGCTGAACTTCCAATAGGGTCAGAAGCAACAACTTCCTGACTCCATACAGAACACTCATATTGGTATTGGGGATCTGGCAAACTCTGGGACAGGATTCTTAGAGAATTCAGGAAACTTGATGGGTTTAGTCTAGAGCCAGCCTTTGAGGATACACAGTAGTAGGTTTTGAATAAATCACTAAGTATGATCACATTAGGTCTTTGATCACTTTTTAAGAACAGGTGGGCTCTTCCAGCTCTGCTCTAAATATGTCACATGGGACATTAAATGCATTAGAGTGTGCCTCATTGATGGCTTTCCACATGAAGTCCAAGTCAAGAAATAATGATGCACATTGTGGTTCATCACAAACCAGCAAAAGTCAGTCAAACTCTGACAATAGAGAAGCAGAAACTGGGATTTTACATGACTTCTAAGCTTTCAAGTCACCACAGTTTCTGAAGCTCAAGGTGATTGACTATCCCACCTGCTCTGCTGTGGAAGAGGGAGCTACCATCTGCAGGTATGGTGAAGGGCAGCCAGCAGCTTTAGTTCAGTTCAGGTGCCAAAAAGCTTTCTATTGGTAAAGGAAAAGGTGGTCCACCTCTATGAACCTTTACATTTATACTTTCTAGAGCTTTATTAGAGGGTTTTACACTGAAAAAATATGACTATTAAATTCTTAGATGTTATTTTACATATAATTTATAAATATCTTAGTAAAATATCCATAATGCATTTGAAGATTTATTTATTTTATTTTTATGTCTATGGATGTTTTGCTTGCATGTATGTCTGTATAATCTGTGAATGCCTGGTGCCCTTGGAAACCGGAGAGGGCGCTGGATCTTCTGGGTCTGGAGTTACAGATAGCTGAGAGTCACATGTGAGTGCTGAGAATTAAACCCGAGTCCTCTGCAAGAGTGGTAAGTGCGCTGAACTGTTGACATTATTAATACTAATATGTACATATACCTGCTGCAATTTTTACTAAAATGATCCAAATGCATATTATTTCCATCCAATTGTTAAGTAATATGTGTAAACAGAATGTACATAGAACATAAGCATGTAACTTGAGGAATTATCATTTAAAACTTGCATCTATGAAATCAGTGCCAGAATCAATAGACTAAATCCCCCAAGATATTTTCCAAATTGCAAAATGTATTGTGTTGCAAAGAGGGAATGATGCTTCTGAGGTCTGACAAAACAGCCTCCTAATAGCCAAGTATGATTACCTGCCTTGTGTTCCCAAAGTTTATACCTTCTGGACTTTCCAATGCATCTGTATTGTTTTGCTTTTAAAAAGTGATTAAATTGTAGTTAAACACAAATGGCTAAATATGACAAATCTTGTTCTACAATTCTTTTGGCTTCTGGTAAGAGGACTACTACTTTGATTTCAACAACACAAATTAGTTTTTATATAAATGGAATTATGTAGCAACTATCTTATATATACTCATTTTTATTTAGCTTCTTTTAGTCAATGCTTAGTATTATCTTTGTGTGCATGCATGTTTATAGGTATATATGTATGTATGTATGTATGTATGTATGTATGCATATATGTGGTACACATACTATGTGTGGCTGTGGAGACCAGAGGTTGATGCTGCATGTGTTCCTCTTTAAGATTTCCACCTCATTTGGGGGATAGTGTCACTCACTGAACTGAAGTCCACCAGCTGGCCACTGGGGGGCTGAGAACCTTTGGATTCTGCTTCCCAGTGCTATGACACCATTTACGTAAGAGTTGGGGATCTGAACTTAGATCCTCATGCTTGCACAGAAAGCTCTTTAACCACTAAGCCATGTTCCCAGCCACCAGCACTCAGTACTTTCCAATTAATAAAACATGTTTAGTGTCCCAGATCCTACTGATTCTCAACAATGCTTCCCTCCATACCCTGGAACCACAGGGTGAATGAAGATAAGTGTAGAGCTGTTTCTTAGTGTGCAACGTTGGGGCCCACAATTTAGAGGAGACTACTTTAAAACCCACTGATATGATTCTCTAGTGAGAATCAACAAGTACTTGCTGGGGTCTGTTTGTCATAATACCATTCCAGTCCATCTGACCTAGATAAGGAGATCTGCCCATGGACACCAGAACATGGAACAGAAATGACAGATGTTTTAAAATGCCATTGAGTTTGAGGAGGTTTATTTCCCAACAAATAATGATACATGCAGTCCCTGTGATGATAAGAGAAAGTGTAGCTGCTGAAGGGGAGTTGGCAGCCAGGGATAGAGTAGCATTTATGACTTCCCAGACATCAGTCCCTTGAACCAGCATACCTGCAGGGGTGGAAGAATGGCAGGAAGCTGGTCTTGTGAACTGCAACATTATCTGACACATCTACTTGAAGGATGGAAAACTGAAGCTCGGAGAAGTCAAATAACGGGTTCAAGATCAAATAGGAAGTAGTACTCCGTTTCATCTGATCTCAAATCTGAATTGTTTTTAACTTGCATATATTTCTCACCATTCAGCCCTTTATCCTCTCTATTTCTAGCTACTGAATGGATTCACTGCAGTTGATTGCTGCAAAGGGATGAGGACTGCTACAGGTCCCTGGCTCACCTGACTTTTCTCTACTACCCAATCAGAAGAATTATGATGAGCACATGTACATTGTATACTGTAGCTCATGAAGTCCCTTTTATAGGGCTGTCTTCCTTGAACTTACCAGTATATTTCTGTGAGATTGTTATTTTCTCACCACACTGAAGAAGTGAAAACTGACACTCGAAATAGATCCCCACTAGTAAGGTCTGCATATAGAACAAAGACTCATTCATGTCTTTCAAGTAAAACTTCAAGCCTCTTTCCACAAAAAAACAAACAACAAAAAAAGAAATGAGTGATAAAAGAAGAGCTTTGAGAAGATCTGGGGAGCTGTCCAAAATGTTCCATGTGGTGAGTATAGGTGGATTATTTAGCTCTTTGCAAGTTTTGCTAGATAGGTATCTGTGCACCAGAATGATTTACTCTGTTGTAAAAATATTTTTAAAAAGGCCCTTATAACTGGAAATACAAGTTCAGATGAAAGAAAGGTCAGAGAATCAAGATTCAGAGAAGACTCCTTGACCAAAGGGGACTTGAGATGGTCATTACAGAGGAGCCAAATCTGGTCAGAGACATCCCAGAGTTGTCAACAGGTGAGACACTGAGAGAGAAGCAGGAACTTTTGGCAAGTGTCCCAGAGACTGCAAGAGGGCATGGGAATGGAGAAGGGTCTCTGCTTGGGATGTGACCAGCGCTGCTGAGTGGCAGTGTGGGGATGATGGACTGTAGCAGGCACATATGCTATGAGTTTCCTTTTTGGTTTCTCTCCTTTCCCCTCTTCTCCCTTCCTTTCCCTTCCCCTCCCCTGGAGCAGTACAAACACGGGGAGATTTCTTTCCCCTTCCCATCTCCTCTCTCCTCACAAAGGGTTGAAAATATATCTCAAGTGGGCATCAAGCTTCCTATGTCATCAAAAACAACCTAGAACTAATCCTTTTGCCTCTATTTCCAGAGCGGGTGCTAACCTGCTCCTCAATTCCTCCAAGATCTATATATCTGTATCCTCTCTCTCTCTCTTTCTCTCCCTCCCACTGAGTCCAATTTGTGTTGCCCAAGTACTCTTGGGTGTCAGGCCTGCCTTCAGGAGTGGTCTACCTACAAGGGTCACGTCTCCTTTCTCAGAAGCTATCAAATGTCAATAGCTCCTCGGCTAGTAATGGGACTTTGTGTCCCCCTTTCCTTCTCCATGCTGGGATTTTGTCCTACCTGAGCCTGCATAGGTCTTCTGTATGCTGTCACAGAGTTAATACATGCATCTTCCTTGTTGTGTCTGGAAAGCACTGCTTGTTTGCGTAATGTATCACCTCTGCCTCTCACAATCATTCAGTTCCTCTTCAGTGAAGATCCATGAGCATTGGTTGTGTGTGTATGTGTGTGTGGGTGTGCATGCACATGAGAGAGAGAGAGAGAGAGAGAGAGAGAGAGAGAGAGAGAGAGAGAG
>CABHPQ010121234.1:0-16996 GCA_902168405.1 Peromyscus aztecus | reverse complement strand
GAGAGAGAGAGAGAGAGAGAGAGAGAGAGAGAGAGAGAGAGAGAGAGAGAGAGAGAGATCCATTTAATTTAGGACTGAACATTCTGCAGTCTTTTATTCTCTGCACGGTGATCAGTTGTGTGTTAATTTTTATCCACTGCAAGATGACTCTTCTCTGATGAGGGCTGAAAGATGCGCTAATGTATAAGTAATAAGTCATTAGGACACTTGGATTCCCTTCCCAGGGACGTAAAAGTCTCAGCCTTTCACTCCTTCTTCACTCCCTTCTTCCTCTCATCTGTCTTATTCTCTGTCTCTCTGTGACTCCCTTTCCTCCATTTAATCAAACTCTGATCCTCAGCTGATCTGAATTGCTGCATTTTATTATCACAGTGTAAACCAGTGCAATAAAAGAAAACTCAGATCAACTATTAGCTGGAGATACTATGGAAAATGAGCAAATTAGGTTCATAGCTGTGATGAATTAATAATTGATGTGCTTAATAAACCTCCATCTGCCTCTTGTATGAAGCTTTAGGTGTCCCATAAAATGAGTGAGTGATTTTTACCAACAAAGCTTACTTGTTGAATTACATTCACAATGTTTCCACAGGCCATAGAACATCTTACAGAGGAAAGAACAACAGCACAGCCAGAGGGGGTACAGTCACTGAGGGGAGGCAGCATAAAGACCTTTGGAAGGATGTGGAAAGGCTCAGCAGCCTGCCACTCAGCCCCAGCAAAGAGCAGAAGGTTTGCTTTTTAAAATGGGTGAAAGTGATCATGAATCCAATGAACCATGATGATTAATCCTACACTGGCCTTTAAGATATAATATTCCAGGCCTAGAGAGATGGCTGAGCAGTTAAGAGCGCTGGATGCTCTTCCAGGCACCCTGGTTCAATTCCTAGCACCTACTGGGCAGCTCACTACTGTCTGTAACTCCAGTCCTAGGGGATGCAGTGTCCTCTTCTGGTCTTTGTGGGCACCCGTTATGATCTGGTGCACAGACATACATTCAGGCAAAGCACCCTTACATATAAAATAAATAAATAAATAAATAAATAAATAAATAAATAAATAAATAAATACAATTTAAAAACTTAATCTTCCACAAGCCAATCAATAACAGGGAATTTACCATGTGGCTTTCTTCTTGAAATGTTTATTTAGTCCATGCTTAATGAACTGAGCTGATCGAAATCCAGAGCCTTCAAGCACAGTCTGATGTAGGCTTTGAAATCTTTGCCATGGAAATTATTGCCGTGAGGTAAAGTGGTGGAATCATCAGGAGGAAGACCTGCAAGAACCTGGTGGGAAGGAAAAGAAAGGAAGTGTAGATGAGGGAAACACAACCTAACCTAGACGATTATTTCTCATCGAGATTTTTCCCCCAAGGGATTCTAGATTGTGTCAAGTTGACAAATAATCAAAGCCCATTATTAGCATTATTATAGAGATTTCATGTAGCATGGCTGGGGAAGAAAAACAGCAGATCCAAAACAGAAAAAGCAGCAAAGGATATCCACAATGGAAAAAGCAATAAGACCATTTTATTCTCAGGATCATCCTATGCACCTCTAAGGAGAAAATTCTAAGAAATCAACTCATTCATAAAATGTTCTGAAGTTGATGCGTGAGGTTAGCTTGCAGAATACAAGATCATTATACGAATCTCAACTGTTCTAGCCAATGAGTAATCCAAAATGAGATTATGTAAAAAATTCCATTTATAATAGTAACAAGAAATACAAAATATGTAGGAATGCAGGCAGTAAAATAAAGAATTTGTACATTAAAAATTAAAATACAGCTAAGAAAAAAAGATAACAGTTCTAAGTGTAAATATCTTCTATGTCCTTGTGTAGGGTGGCTCCATATTGTCAAGATGGAAATTTTCATCAATTTAGCCAAGACATTTGATGCTATTGCTTCCACAACTCTGTAGTTGAAAGAGGACAGACATGGAAAACCATGTTCTACAGGGTTTCATTCATATGATGGACACCAGGGGAACATTAGTGGCTGTCTGTGGCTTGGAGTAGAAATAGAGTTTGGCTGGAAATGGTCATGAGAGATATTTTCATGATGGTTAGAAATAAAGTAGATTATGGTGATAGTTATACAACTCTATGTATTGAAATCATAAAGCTGTATTTTTATCAGTGATTTCCTAATGATATGTCAATTACAGCTTCATAAATCGGTAGTAAAAAGGAGGTATGGTGCATGTGGCAAATAATAATACCTTTGAAATATAAACACAGACAACAAAACATAAACATATGAAAGAGAGAGAGAAGGAGAGAGAGAAGAGAGAGAGAAAAAAAGAGAGAGGATCAACAAAGAAAGCACAATGAATAGGAAATGTGAAAACATTCTCAACTTCACAATAATTTCAGAAAAGTAGCTACAGTGACTGAGTACCCTGAGATTGACAGAATGTGAGAGAGTATTGAATATTGACATTGGTGACTAACTTGGAGAATTTAATGCCCTTTTTCACTGCCAATGAGCTGTTTGTGTGTTTAAGAACACAAGTGACACACATAGATACTGTATAATTATATTTACACTGTTAAAGAAAGAGAAGGTAGGGACATTTTGTGCTGCTATTGATTGGATATGGTTTGTTCTCCAAAGATTTCTTTGCTAAAATCTTGGTTCTCTTATATGATAGTATTGAAAAATGGTGAAACTTTTGAGAGATGGAGTCTGGTGAAAAAGTTGGTCATAACCAGCCTCATGAAGAGATTGATGCTAGCCTTCTGTAATAGGTTAGAGCTTGCAGAGACGAATGAGTTCCCCCCAAAGCAAGTTTGGAATAAAAGAATGAGTCTTAGCCTTCCCCTCACTTGCTGTGTGAACTCTGTCTTGCTTTTTTTTTTCAATCATGCACTATTAAGATACAAGGAAGAGTACAGTTAATGACAGGGTCCTGCAGTTTTGACTATCCAGCCACAAGAAATGTGAGCCAAACAAGCAATTATTCATTAAGGTACTAGCCTCAGGTGCTGTGGGATATCTTTCCGTATGCTATACATATGTGTCGCTATGATTGGTTAACAAAGAAGCTTCTCTGGCCTATGGCGAGTTAAGTTATAGCCAGGCGGGAAATTCAAGAGAGAGAGACAGGAAGTAGAAAGGCAGAGGCAGAAGAGATGCCACCCCATTGCCCAAGGAGCAACATGCCAGCAGCCTGGTAATGCAATAGCCATATGGCAAAACATAGGTTAATAGAAATGGGTTAATTTAAGATGATAGAGCTAGCTAGCAAGAAACTTAAGCCATTGGCCATACAGTTTGTAATTAATATAAGCCTTTGAGTGATTGTTTTATAAATGGCTCTGGAACTGCAGGGTTAGGTGGGACTGTAGAAACTTCCAGCTACAGTCAGGTGTTTTATTACAGTGATACAAAATGGGCTAATACAGGAAGGAAATGACACCAGCAGATTACTGGATGGAGTGCTGGCATGT
Source organism: Peromyscus aztecus (assembly GCA_902168405.1). NCBI lineage: Eukaryota > Metazoa > Chordata > Mammalia > Rodentia > Cricetidae > Peromyscus > Peromyscus aztecus. Next base: position 13,538 of record CABHPQ010121234.1, on the reverse strand, counting down.
AGTGTCCCTTCCTCATCACAGATTTCAAACTGAGGTCACACTCCAGCTGTCTACTATCCTCTATGACTTAAATCTTTGTATCAAAGCTAATGTACCAGAGTCCCAGGTTGTGTAATTCCAAGGGTGTAGACTATTAGCACGACTGTGCTCCTGCTTTCATAATAGATGTTCAAATAGGACAGTCTTTTCTTCCAGAGTTGGTGAGTGATGGGGGTAAATAGACAGACAGGATGAAAAAAATCACTGGTTAACTGGCCTTGCCAAATTGTCTCTTAAAATCTCAGTCTACAAGTAGCAGACCACTAAGGCAGGAGACATAGTGTCCACATTGGCTCCCTCAGGGTGTGTCCAGAGGCCCTAAGGCAGAGGTATTATTTGTAATTGTAGTGTTCTATTCATTACAAGAATAGCATTTTTAAAAGCCCACTGTGAATTATTTTTGTTGAAAATAATCTAATAGAAAAAATTAAGGAACAATGAAATGAAAAGATTACATTCATAAGAGAAACAAAATTGCTAAAGCTATAAGCAACCCACAAATGCTCTGTGCATAGAATTGCTCAGCTTTGCTGGGTAATATCTAAGAAGGCCCTAAAAAAATGAAGTTGTTCATTTTGTTTGTGGATAAAACACTTAATATTTTCAAAAGGTAATTTTTCCCAAAATAGTTTATGAAATAATTGCAATCTCAACCAATGCACCACAGTAATTATTGTGAACTTGGCAAAAGAACACAAAAATATTCAGAATTATTTATAAATCACATTCAATGAATGTGTAGGTGACCTATCTTCTAAAGAATAATAGTGTTGCTGTAAATGACTCCCAAGTCACTATAATCCTATTTAGTAGCACTTATAAAAACTAATTCCAGGTGAATTAAAGTAGAAAAAAATGAAGTGAATGCAACCATAATATGGATAAAATCAGTAAATATAAAGTGAGGGACCATTTATACCATTGGGGTAAGAGAAAGGCATTAAAAATTATACTTAATAGAGAGAGTTAATAATTTTATAGCCAAACATTTTTTCTACAGTTAAGATCAGCAAAACAATCCTAAGAGATCAGAAGCAGAAAGGAAACTCTGTGACATGTATTAGAAAATATTAATGCCTAGAAAAAGATTCTTGTAAATTCCTTTGAAGAAGAGTCTAATGTAAACCTTTTGTGAAAGGAAGCTATAAACAGATAATTCAAAGCAGAGAAAATCCGAACATTAAGGCTGTTAGCTGAGACAGTCACACAGAGTGGTGTGCAGCTCTCCTAGTTAAGGAGGCAGATGAAGAGAAGGTGGCCGATCTTTGTACACGGTGTTACTCTCCTCTCCACTGCTGTCAGTTTTCTTGGATGGCAAAATACCTGAGAAAATCAACTTATAAAATTAAAGGTTAACACTGGCTTATAATTTAGAGTTTAGTCTGGGGTTAATTGGCCCCATTGCTTTCAGGCCTATAGAGGACAGACGGCCAGGGCGAGGAATATATGGTGGAACAGAGCGCCTCAGCTCATGGTATCTGGGGGAAAGAGAGAGAGGGGAAGGAGAGAGGAAGGAAGAGGAGGTTTCAGAAATCCCTTGGTGAAATTATAATCTGATAATATAAAACCAGGAGCCATTTGGGTTGCCCAAAGAGGTTAGGGTATGTCCAGTTATGACAGGGAAACAAGCAGATCTCCTAAAGTTCCCACCACCTCCCAGTTACCCTTTAAACAATGAATCCATTGATGGACAAATACATTCACGAGGACAGAGCTCCTATGAACCAGTCAAAGCAGTATAGAATGACAGGGAAAACTGGGGGGATATGAGAAGAAAAGAGAGCCCCTTGCCTTGGAGTACGGTTGAAGACTCTTGTCATCACAGAAACAAAAGTTTCAGAACAATTAACAACTGCATACAGCCTTCCTCTTTTCCCAGATATAAACTTTCAATTTTCATAAAGTCTTATCAGAAACCCCATTACAGGGAGTGAACATATACTAACTAACCTCTTTGAGCAACCACAGTGGATTTCGGGTTTACCTTGTCAGATTAAAAATTCACCCAAGGCACTTTGGATCCATCCTATAACCTCATTTATCAAAAGACAGAGGAAAGGAAAAGATTTTTTTTTGGTAACCTTTTAAGTTATAACTGGTGAGCTACCAAACTAGACAATGCAAAGAAAATTAATTGCAATTTTTCCTCGAGGAGTCCATACCTACACTGAAGTGTGTTTTACTTTCTCCTACTCTCCTTTGGGAAACACAGCCTCACTTGGGTATGTCTTTCTTTCTGAGTGCTTCTCAGACCCTGCACCCTCTTGCTTAAATTCTAAAACATGTTTAATAAAATCTACATCTCTGCTTCATTTTGGCTACATCTGTAATGAATTTCTATGTGAAGCCAAGAATCCGAGTTTGGACTGAGTCCAAGTCCCTAAAAGATTAAGAGATTTTGGGGGCACTGTGCCTCTGTCCTCCTGCCTCTGGCGTAGTCAGTAGCCCCCTTTGCAGTGGCCCTGGCTCTGAGCACTGGAGACAGAGTCTCTATCACATCATCTTTGGTGGGAATATTTAAATCCAAACCTTAATATATACTGTTGCATACAAAAATTTCCAATATTAAGAAATGAAAAAGACCCAGTGGAAAATGGTAAGTTGATTATGATGCCAAATGAAAATAAAAACTCTGAAATTCCCAAGATCACATGCTGGTTGATAGAGAAACATCCAGAAGAGAAGTCAACACATTGGTTACAATCACGCATGCCCGGCTTTTCCTTTGCAGTCTTACAAAGCTAAAACCTCCTCTGGGTGTGATGCTAGAATATGAATGGCAGTCATTCAGCTCAGCTTTCTGCCTCCTCAGAGCAGGTCCCAGGCTCTCTTTGTCCTCATCAGGGAAGCAGTATGGGAAGCTTGTAGAAACTTTTTAAAGAATGCATTTCCCATGGTCACCACTGAGCCAGTTTGGATATGTGTGTGTCTGATTTGCTCACTGGGAGTGAGAGTCAAGGTTTCTCCTCCCCAGATGGGAGAAGCCTGCTGTAGTGTCCATACACTACTACCCCATAGGCTCTTTGTCTCCCCACCAGTCCCTTGAAGGTCCCAAGGAGCTTTGTAAGACTTTCTTGTGGGCAACTGAATGTGTTTTCAGCAGGAAGAGGTTTGACATGGGTAGAGGAAACAGTCTGCTCTGATGACCAGCACTTGTCATTCTGTCACTCTTCCAGGCGGGACCCACGAGGAGATATCAGCAAATGTAATTGACTAAGGAACTTACTGAAAAAGAATCCTCGGTTATAAGAATAAAGTCCTCACTGGGCTCCTGACTACATTACAAAGAAGTAACAGGGCGGTGGCGGCACATGCCTTTAATCCCAGCACTCAGGAGGCAGAGCCAGGCAGATCTCTGTGAGTTCAAGACCAGCCTGGTCTACAGAGCAAGATCCAGGGCAGGCACTAAAACTACATGGAGAAACCCTGTCTTGAAAAAAACCAGAAAAAAAAGTAACTATTCACTTTGGCCACAGTAGAATGGAGAAGCTCTTCCAGATTTCAGGGAGGCACGTGGAATGTGGAAGTCTGGCTTTTCTCCTCTGCACAGTCATCACCAGTCAGCTGAAACAATGAAGTATAAGCAATTTCAGACATAGGCAGTAACTCTTTGGCTTCACAGAGCATAGAAAAATTCATCAGACATTTGTCATGCACCATAGCGTTCCCCTTTATATGACCACTACTGGGAACTGTTGGGTCAAAGTCTGGAACTGGCAGCCCTAATATGCTAGAGTTGGCCACCACTCACTTTATAGTGAAGAACAGAGAAAGGGAATTCATTCAACGTGACCACATTGGGTAGAGAAACACTACTAACCGCAAAAAGACTACAGAGATCTAGCAAGTCCATTGGGATCATGGCAGGAGGTTTAGATTTATTTATTTTTTTTTAATTCGAGACAGGATTTCACAATGTAGTCTTGGCTGGCCTTTAACTCACTATGTAGACAAAGTGAACCTCAAACTTATTGAAATCAGCCTGTCTCTGCCTCCTGATGAGAGGCTAGGAGTTAGACATATTCTCTGACAAGCAGACAGATAGGAAAGGGGCCATGAACAGGTAATAGAGCTGGTGAACTGTGGTGATATATTGTGTCCCCCAATATATTGTGCATCCTAATAAACTTATCTGGGGTCAGAGAACAGAACAGCCGCAAGATAGACATAGAGGCCAGAAAATGGTGGCACATACACCTTTAATCCTAGCGTTCTAGAGGCAGAGATCCATTCGGATCTCTGTGAGTTCAAAGCCACCCTGGAAACAGCCAGGCATAGTGATACATGCCTTTAATTCCAGGAAGTGATGGCAGGAAGCAGAAAGGTATATAAGGCGTGAAAACCAGGAACTAGGTCTGGTTAAGCTTTTAGGCTTTTGAACAGTAGTTCAGCTGAGATTCATTCGGGTACGGACACAGAGGCTTCCAGTTTGAGGAAATGAGATCAGCTGAGGAATTGGTGAGGTGAGGTTAGCTGTGGCTGGTTCTGCTTCTCTGATCTTTTAGCATTTACCCCAATATCTGGCACCAGGTTTGTTTTTATTAATAAGACCTTTTAAGATTCGTGCTACAGCGAACTTCTAAGATTCCAAGATGACCAGCTTCTTCCTCCCCTTCTGATCCAAGACAAATGCCTGGCAGCTTCAAACAAAGGTCTGTGGGCTTTGTCTCCCATCAGCAGCCCCCTGGTGATGGACTGGCTCAATAATGTCAAGGCAAGGCCAGGTCAGGATACAGTAGTATACTTACACAGTAGTATGGGTCAATCAATCATCCTATCTTTCTTCAAACTTATTAACACTAAGTTAGGGGAAGAAGACTCTTCAGAGACTTGAAAAACCCAGTTCTGGGGAAAAGACTGGAGTTTTGGCTTCCTGAGTCCCCCCTCTGCTTTGTAGAGGATCTATTTTCCTGTGTGTCTATAGCATGAGTGTGTTTCCTCAATCCCAATAAACACCTTTCTCCAACTGCTGGTTCTTTTTGCTCCTATTTGCAATGTTCAATATTTAACCACTACTATCTGTAGTGCCAAGACTTTTTTTTTTGTCTTTTAATTCTTTAACTGTCAAAGAAAATGAATTCAATCAAGACCCCAAAATGGTAACATTGAGTGCTGGGATTAAAGGCATGTACCGTCATGTCTGGCTGAGGCTTAGATTTAAATATAGGATAAGAGCTATGCATAACTAAGTAGACCTGGTCATCACTGATCCATCATTGTTTCTGCTCCAGTCTCTCCTGTAAGGTGGTCTGACTGTGTAAAATCTATTTTTATCAGACAGTTCTTTTTCTGGCTTGTATGAGGGCTTTAGCCTCCACTTACCTCTGGCATGAGATTCCTGGGACATTCCAGTTTCTGATTGCTCATTGTTTTAACAGTCTGATAGCCAAAGGGAGCCACACAAGTGTCTCTGTTTAGAATATCTCCCTTCCCTCCAGGATGGTTGCACCTGCCTGGTGTAGGACTCTGAGTACTCTAAACTTCTTCGCGGAGAGCAAGCTGCCATGGGAAAGCACAAATGATGTCTAGAACTCAGGGTGCCGAGACACCTCCTGTCCCTTACTCTCTTTCTCCTGAGATTGCTGTGATGGCTCCTATGGCTGCAAGGCAGTTACCCCACTCATGTGCTAAGTGCTTGATAAATCTTTTCTCATCTCACGCATGGAAAACCCTGGGGTGGGCTCTGTTGCAATGCAGTAGGTTTTTCTCCTCTGCTTCGGAATTAGCAACTGTAACTTTGAAAAGAGTCTGTTATATAGTGTAGAAGTAACTGTCTTATTCAGTAAGAAACACAGAACCAATGCAAAGAAGAAAGTCAAGAGGTCAGAGCAATAGCTAAGAGCTAAAAACCTTACCCTTCCTCTCGCGGTGGTCCTACCTCTCCGAAAGAGCTTCCCAAATGGAATTCTGGAGGTTTGCTACTCTGGAGTTTATAAGAATTTATAGTGTCTCCTGCCATGCACAGCCAGCATCTGCCTCCTCTAGAAGCAGCTTCCAGAGAGCCCAGATTCCTTGTAAGATATCAGATCCAGGAGTCTTTCTTGTTACATTTTTACCTAGAGGTGCCTGTGTTACAGGAATAGATAATCCTGAACACTGAAGGCAGGCATGGGAGAGCATCACCACATTCATGCCAGCCATGTCCTGCCCCCTTCTTGGTTAAATAACACATCCTACTAAAGAAGAGCAATTGCTGTTGATTGTTGATACTATACCTTTAAAGTCACAAATCTTTAAAGTCTTTGTTCATAATCTTCTCCCTTTCTTCCTTCTTCTCTCCTTCAGCTAAAATTGATGTTCTGTTGAGTTCTAGGCATCTGGATATTATGTGATGGTCGATTTGAAGGAAATGGAAATCTTTTTTTCTTTAGAGGAACATGGAGAAGGCTTGGGCTGAAAAAGCGAAGAGGCTAGAGAGTTATGAAGGGTCAGAAACTCCCTTCTATTCCAGGACTTGAGTCTTCAGCTGATAGATGCTAAAAGTTATCATAGGGGCAGAGTGGCATGAGAAATATTAGTTTTTACAAAGACCTCCTCGGATAAAAGATGAAGGTTCTATTTTCAGCTTACTAAATTTCTAAGAACCTGTGGCCTGTTTGATGACCAGTCCTCTAGAAGAGCTTGGAGATGCCTAGAAAGGCTGATTTACATCACATTGTGGCCTTTGTGGTATGACCACCCTTACCTTAGCCAGCGTTAAGTTCTTAACAGTTTAACAGTGGACTCAGGTTGACTTAGCTCTAGTACACCATGGCATGAGACCACTCCAGAGTCTACACTGGGTCAGGTGCATCAGTCATAGTGGTTCTTGTGACAGTCACATTGAGGATCTACTACAATACCATCTTAGCTGCATAGTGGTGTCTGTGGGTGTGGAAGGACCTCCAATCACACGTCACAACCCCAGAGGTTCTGAGAAACCTTCTCTCAGGGGCTCAGAGCTGACAATTTCCACAGCTTTGAAGGTATGTCCAGGATAAGGAGCCAAGGCCACTGTAAGAATTTATGGTGATTATTAAGTTCTCTCTATTGTCCTTAGCTGTGTCTGGGTCTCACCACCCTGACAGTGGGTGAACACATGTTACATATACCGGGAAAGTTTCTGAAATGAAGGCAGTGCTTGTTTAGCAATGATTTGTAATGCATACACAGGACACTCATTTTGGGTTGGTTGAGTATGTGCACTGGTAGTGTTGATGATCTGCGTGCCCAGGCTCTGACCACAACCCATGTAGTCCACATTCTCAGCTTCCTGACACTGGCTCAGGAGTTCTATACAGAGCCTTCTTCTGGAGGGCTAACCTCTGACCACAGCAGGAATGATCCATCCCAATACCTGACTCCATCTGCAGCTGCCACCTGAAGAAGGACCAGGAGTCCATGCAGTAGCACCTCAGTCTTAGAGCCATCGAGCTCATTCAGACTGATTTTATTGTTACAGTTGATATTCCACCCCTTACACAGTGTGCTGCTAACACATGAGCTGCTGAGCAGTGCATCTAGGTAAGTCACTGAGTTGTCAGCTCTCAGTCCCTCTCCAGTGGAGCAAATCCTGCCCAGAAGAACTCAAGGGCATTTCCTGTCCAGAGGTAACTCAGGGAAACAGTCTGACCTTTGGTGTGATTGATGAGAGTTTTGGGGCAGTCAGAGTTTGAAGGTACCTGTAGCAAAAGCCAGAAGGTGGATTTATTTTCCTTTTCCAGAAACAGAAAATCTCCCAAGCTGTTTACATTCTATTCTCAGCTCCTTAATTGAACTTTATCATTAAGCAATATGTTATTTCTTATTTAATTCTGTTTTATTCATTTCCACCATGGAGTGTGGATGTTTCCCTCTCATAGTTCCATAGTGCAGTGGAAAGATTTAAAATTCCAGGTAGAATGAGTTTCCATGGCCTTGCCAGAATACACACAGCTTCCCCCCAGAGGCATCTCTACATCTGAACAAAGGGAACTAACATTTCCTGCTTACCAACTCATCTAAAGCAACACCAATGTCCTAATTTATTTATATAACAATTCTATGAATTATAGGAATCAATCCCATTGAGCTGAAAGAAAAAATAAGGCTTCCAAAATCAGCAAGGTCAATGCTTCAGCTGGACCAGGGATACAGGCAATTCTCCCTGGCTTTGGGATTTTTTTTTTTAAAACCAATTCTCAAAGAAAAATGGGTTAGATGTCCTGAAGAGTAGGGTAGTGTTTGTGAATTTCCTGAGGTGTGGCCTGTTCAGTATGTTGGGGTGTTTAGGCTGTAGACAGGCTGTAGAAGTCTGAGTGCCTTCCTCCTCCACATGCAACGAAGATCAGGGATCTGCATTTGTGCCAACTACACTGCTCCTTATTTTCATCAGAACCTTCCATGTTAAAACTGCTAGCCTGGAGAATATTCGTAAGAAAAATCATGACTGAGATTTATCTAACTTGATCATATGTCACAGCGAGATTCATTTCAGAAGTCAAGCCCAAGTGGGCACATCCTGAATTAGTCAAAGAATCATGTTTGGTCAACATTCAATTGAATCCGGTTTCCAAAACCGAGCCACAAGCAAATAGCATAGTCTCATGTTCACGGATATGAATCCAGTGAGTTTGGGAAGCAGGAACAAGAGGAATGGTGCCTCCTGCTTGCCAGCTATAGGAGGTGCTGAGGTGGCCTTGCAAGGCCAGAGGTGCCTCGCCACCCAGTGGCGCAGCTAGTTGGCCAGGGGTGCTCTTGCCTCAAAGGCCTTTGCCCGTCTACATAAACCCCCTCTGATCCTGAGGACACTTTGGAACCAATAATTCCCTTCTTGTTTGAAGATGGAGAAGCTAAATCTAATGTCAGAAGAGACTGGAGAATGCTGTTTAAAGGGAAAGTTGGGTAAGTCCATTTCTCAAGACACCTGAGGATTGGTCATGAAAATCCAGATCCACCCTCCTCCCTTGAGTTGTCTACAAAGCTCACTTCTGGTGTGTCAGCCTGCAGTGAACTTGGTTCATAAGTGACAGGAGAGAAACACCTTCGGGTCTTATTATGACTGGTGAGAGGATCTTTCCCACATTGGGAGTACGAGGGTAAGCCTGAAGGAAAATCTGCCTTCTCACTGTTATTGGGGTTCAGTGTTGGGTCTGAGGTCTACTTGAAGAAGTGAGAGCTTTCTCTATGGCCTCTATCAGGGATGTGGCTCTGGAAGAGCTATAGAACTTCAGGGAAAAGCTTATCTGCCCCCAGTCCTGGGGAGGCTGAATCCTTTTCTTCTGGACCTCAATTCCCTAATGTTAAACCTTATTACTTCTGTGCTCTCAGCGCCTTGTACACTGAGCCCCACTCCTGACCTCTAGTTTCAGGATGAGAGGCACAGACTTCTCAACAGCTTCTCTCTATGGAGTTCTGGGGTGGGTGGGGCACAGAACAATGGTCCAGAATGGGATTTTGAACTAATACTGTTTCCAAATACCACCCACTTTCATCAAATAGAATATGATTCTTCACTTCCTTCCAGTGCACAGAAGCAGAATGGCATGGGAAACCCTGAAAAGTTGAAAATTGGCTATCCACAGAGAAAGTGCCATTGACTTCAGGCTATACGTGAAAAAGTATGACAGATTAAAATAGATGAACAAATATAAACACTTCATGCACAATCTGTGTGGATGCATTCTGGACCGAATCACAGGAACTACAGGTGACATTTTTAATGCAGCTGTTAGATGTACAACACAGACAAGTTCTGGGGTCTCCTGACAAGCAGCGCCCCTTGCCATTCCCCCCTGTGCCACTCCAATGTACCCTCTAATGCTGTAGCTTCCCAGAAGAGACTTTCGTTGGCAATTTCAATGTTTCTTAACCTGCCAGACACTTGCCAAGTGTCAGAACATTCCCTTCCATATATTAAGCTTCCCACCTCCTCCCACAGTCTCCATGTGGGCATCCCTGGTTTGCGAACCCTTCTTGGCATTCTTTAGTGCTTCATCTGAATTCTCCCTTTTCATGTCATCCTCCAGATTCAGAGTAGTTTTCTTTGTTTCTCTACAGTCATAATATGAAACATTCTATACATACTGATGATGTTAGCCACTACCTCTGTTGCTTAGGTGATACCTGTCCTTAGATGTCTTCTGGGTTTTGAGCAGAGTCCCTCACTGAGCTCTACCTTCCTGCAGTCTTTCTCAGCTCATGTAATTAATGATATTAAGTAGCTCATTCCACATCTGTCTGAAGCACATCTCTGGCTCTCCTTTCATTTCTGCAATGCCCAAAATCAAGCTATCTCTGAGTCTTCTCACTTCTGCTAAGTGCCTCTCTCTCTAGTGTCAGCAGGACAGTACAAGTCATCATCACCATAGCTTGTCGTGATTTTTAAAACAACTCTCCATGGTTTTCTTTCTCCTAAAGGTTGTACATTGCTCCTCCCAACAGTCCCCACAGAGTTCCAGGGAACTGGTTCCAGAGTCTAAGAATCTTCAATCAGCTCCATGCTGTGTTTGAGTTCATTTGAACTTACCAGAGCCTTAGAAGTGTGTGGTCTAACTCCAGCTAACCTCTGCCCTTTTGGCTTGTCCCGTAATCTTCCTTACCCTCTGCTCTGAGAAGAAACTTTCCAGGAATTTTCATCTACAATAAGTCTTCTCTTTTTGTTCCCATTGCTCCATGTGGTATGCTTAACCGTTCTTATCCTAATCTGTCTGCAATTGCTCCATTTGTGAGTGTCTTTACTAATCTTTACCTCTCTTATACATACAGAGGGGCTCCATAAATAGAGTAGCAGTTCTTCTATCCCTTTGTCACTATACCCCCAACACATAGGGGAGGATGATCCCTGCCCATGCAGGCCAAAGGCATAAATGAATGGTGAATAGTGTGGAAAGAGTCCTGCCATTTGATGTAATGCTTTGCCATCATTTAACTTCACTGGGTTTCAGTCATGGCACTGGTAAATGCTGCCTTGCATACTTCCTTTCAGTTTTGATGTTTATTGAAGACAAGAGGCCTGGGCAAGCCTCTCTAGTTTAACCAAATCTGAGTAGGACTTCTTTTGTGAAAACCACCTTGACTGTGGTGATGTTGTTTCTGCCCTAGCTACATAGTCATAGCCTGTGTCCATTGGCCTCAGGTCTTTGAACTCTCAGGATAATGTAAGGAGAAACATCAGCAGGTCCCAACGGCATTTAGGAAACCAGGCAGCATTCTCCCTTGTTTCCATGGTGATGTGACAGACAGCAGAATTCTAGTTCAAAAGTGATGTCAGCTTCTCCAGAAACATCAATGCTACCAGCTCCTCTTTCAACTCTATTCCCCCCTGAACTCCAGCACAGAATAAAGGCACCCAAAGGAGACGCTGAGCCCCATTGATCTGTGAACTTCACATTCTCTGATGTTTCATGAGTTATTCTGAGTTTTCTTTGGGCCTTGGCAACCCTGTGCTTCTGCTTGGATACATCTAAAGACCTGTGACTGGAGCAGGGAAAGGGAGTCAGTTCTAAACCAATGTAGTTGGGGCACCAATAAGAGCCTGAAGATCCCAGAAAAGTCCCACCCAAAGAAGTGGCTGTCAAGTTGTATATGATTTCCATGCTGCAGTGCATGGGATCCATATTAAGATGTGGCTGTGGGGCTGGAGAGATGGCTCAGAGGTTAAGAGCACTGGCTGCTCTTCCAAAGGTCCTGAGTTCAATTCCCAGCAACCACATGGTGGCTCACAACCATCTGTAATGAGATCTGGTGTCCTCTTCTGGCCTGCAGGGATGGGTGCAGGCAGAACACTATATATATAATAAATAAATAAATCTTAACAAAAAAGATGTGGCTGTAATGTCCTGTCTGGATCTAGGCAAGTGGAATTGTCCAACTGAGATGCACCCCATGGAGAGTAACATGGGCAGGATTGGAACCCTTACATTATACATCACACTACATAATAGCACAATGCAAACAATGAAGTAGCCACTTAATAATAATTGTCACTGGGAGGCAAAATATGTAACAGGTGGGTAAATAATGCTGCCTCCTGATGACACTCCTTGACCAGTGTTCCTGGATAGAGGTGAGCAGAGGAGTGATGTGCAGAGAAAGGAAGGGGATGATGCCCAGGAGGGGCAGGAGACAGGTGTCTGGAGACACCTGGAGAAGTAAAAGTGGAAGTAAGGTCTGTGTTGGAAGAAGCACACTGCTTTCTCAGATCCCTTTGGATATATGGGTATCTCCTTGGGGCGATGCTGATGCAGGATTTTAAACAGACTACATAGGAGAAGGAACCTTGTAAGAAATTGTGAATAAAACTTGCACAAAGCAACAGACTTAAATGAGATCATTGAAGAGTTGGCAAGACAGGCCCCAGGGCAACAAATAATAAAATGTTAATGTAGATTAAACGTGTTAATCAATGAAAAAAGGGAAGTGTTAGAAGAAAATATGCAAACGTGGAATCAAGAGTGGTGAAAGTGAATGCTTGAAGAATCTATTTATAAACTCTCAGAGCATGGCCTGACTTTTCTTAGGAGATATGGCTCATTCTCTGATTTTTGCACTTCCCAGCAGTGCTCCCAGGAGGATTTTTCTCTTTGTTTTTCTCTGCAGGTGTAAAGATGGCTAGGGATAACAGGATGAGCCATTGGATCAAGATGAGCAGTGTATTTTCATTCAGTTTCCACAACTGAATCCTTTTTTTTGATACACATGGATATTGTGAGCTTAAGAAATGTGGATGTTTACCTGAAAGATGGCTTTATATTCAACAGCGGATGAGATCAGATTTCCAAGCCTATGGAACTATTGAACTTAGGAACAGTGGAATACTATTGCCAGGCTTTGGCAGTCTGCCTGCTGGAAGAATCAAATCAGTCACACATTTATTCAAACTGCAGGTCAAGACAGGCTCCTCACAGATGCTCAAATTGTGCGCTGAAGTTGTCCTTAAACAGCCACAATAAATAATTCCCCTGTTGCTTTGTCCTACAGGGTGAGATTCTTCACTCCTGTTTATTAACTAGATTATCAAAAGCAGTCTGTCTTGTCCTCACCTCTCCCTACTGCCAGAGCATCTGTAAGCAAACAGCACAGTCATCTTGCTGAAGAAGAATGAATACAAAGCTCTTGATTTATAAGTCACATGGGAACTTGGTAGAGCAAAGCATGCCCCAAACAAACTGAAAATATCAATCATTCTCTTGGAGATGGCATGTATCTATTACTGCCTGCAAACATCCAAGACTATTAGCTATAAATTTACATCTGCCCCACATAACTATGACATCACATGGGAGGCCCAGCCAGGATGCAGGCCACTCTTGTGACTCTTCAGACTTTCCCTCAGCCTTGTCTTTACAGGACCCAATCTAGGTGTGGCTGATTCATCAGAAGTGGGTTCTGACTTCTGTCTATGGTGGTGTTGTGGGCTGTCAATGTGGACAGGAAAGGACTGACCATAAAGGTGAGCCTGATTGTTGTTCAAGAGATGAAAAACCTGTAGCTGGACATGATAGCTCATACCTGTAATCCTGGTACTCAGGAGGATTGTA
>CABHPQ010121224.1:6211-51502 GCA_902168405.1 Peromyscus aztecus | reverse complement strand
ACACACACACACACACACACACACACACACACACACACACAGGTTTCCTTAACTGAGAAGAGAGTAGGAATGCACTCTCTACCAACACACATGTAACTTAACTGAGAAGAGGGTAGGAATGTACTCCCTACCAACACACATGTAACTTAACTAAGAAGAGGGTAGGAATGTACTCTACCAACACACATGTAACTTAACTGAGAAGAGGGTAGGAATGTACTCTCCACCATCATACATGTAACTTAACTGAAAAGAGGGTAGGAATGTACTCTACCAACACACATATAAACTAAAGGTAAAGTTGGACATGTGTGGGGTTTCTCGGCAACTTGTTCGGTCAGAGCCCACAGCTCACCAGAGCTCCTGTCTCCTTTGAAGATCATCCCATCTATGGTCTTGGCTTCTTTCTATCTTACTTTCCTCCAAGACTTAGTTTGGCTTAGGAAAGATGGCCTTTCCAGATTATATATGTCTACACTCATAGGAAAGTTGAATTACCAACATCAGCCTCATAAACTTCCAACCCCTCATTCTTCTTTCTCAATCTTGTTGCTGCTGCCCTCCTTACATGGCATGGAATCAGACACCTTATAATCTACCAACACTGAAGTATTTTAATGCCCACACAAGAATTCATCCATTCAGGTCACTAGCCATGTCTCACTACTAGACCTCAAATTGAAGCTTTTCCTGTAGAATCTACATACAAAACATATAGTACAAAAGTGAGCCTTCCAAATGCTAGCTTCATATAAACATATTTGTTTCTAAATTGCCAAGGGAATCTGAATGAAACAGACCCTCTGTTTAAAACATCTGCGGTTAAGCCTCTGAGAATCTCCACTTTTACCTCCCCTCCCTTTATTTTCCTAACGTTTCACCTTAAATCATCCAACTCTGAAACAGTTCCAGAGTCTACAGTTTCACTAATACAGAATATCATAATTGGAGAAGAATATTTTTTGTTTGGGACTTCTGCAATTCAGACTCAAAAATGTGCACGTGTGTGTGTGTGTGTGTGTGTGTGTGTGTGTGTGTGTGTGTATAAAGTTGTTAAGTCAGCATATGTTAAAATAGTAACAACAGCTGAACCATACCTGAGAGGCTTAAAACACAGTAGTTGCTGGATCCTTGGGGTTGGGTATCCCAGCAGCCAAGTAGTCCCAATCTGACACAGAAAACCTAGAAATCAGGGTGGGTCTTCCAGCATCAATTAAGGCAATCAGGACAGTTCCTTCATTGACCGTTGACACTCCCTACTCAGAAGATTCTAATTTATGACAAGTTGACACTTATACTTCCCTATCCCAGTCCATCATAGAAGGAAGCTAAGGCAGGAATTCAAAACAGGAACCTGGAGGCAGGAACTGGAGCACAGACCATGGAGGAACTTTGCTGACAAGCTTGCTCAGCTTCCCTTCATATACAACTCAGGACCTCCTGTGCAGGGGTGCCATTGTCCACAGTGGGCTGGGCCCTCCCACATCACTCATTAATCAAGAAATTATCACCACAAACATGGCAGATCTGATGGAAGTAAATTCCTCAATTGTGGTTCTCTGTTCCCAGGTGACTCTAGTTTGTGTTGTTGATTAGAACTAATTGACACTTGTTATACATTTCTTCTGATTGGTCCTCAATTTAACCTAATAGAAAATTTATTTTAAAATGGAACTGTTTTGTTGCCGTAAAATAGAATGAATAGCAATCAACTGGGGAAAAAAATCATATTGTACTACCTCAAGCCACCAATGGTTTAGGTGTCTCTGAAAACTGATTTTGCTATAACCCTTCTTTTTCAAACAAAGAAGCTGAGATTCAGAGAAAAGGAGGGACTCATTTATGATCACAGAAAGTTGGCCAAATCTCCAGTCTCACTGGATAGTTTGCTTAAAGAATACCTCACTGCCCTTTCCTTCTACCTTCTGATGACTTCATAGCAGCCATGACTCTAATAGTGAGGTAACTAATTTCCTAACAAGGTTTTGTCATTTAACGTATTTTTATAGATTTTGGAAGGTCTGTCTGTTTATATCATAGGAGTTTTGATCAGAGTTGACTATTATCATAAGAAATCAAAGTTGAGAGGGAGGGAAAGTGTTCTGGCAGCCAGGTAATTAGGTGGAAGTGTGACCAATGAACATAGGCAAGCAGAGTCAAGATTTGGTGGCAGATTGAGGTTGTCAGAACCAATAGCAGGAGAGAACTGCAGAGCAGACCCAGAGTACTAACAGAACTAAGATATGGAGAGAGAAGAGAAAGAAACTTCTGACCGCTGTGTTGTATCGAGTGGGCCTTTGGCAGTCCAGGTAAAATTGTGCTGTTCTACCTAGTATCTTAAGTGACTCTCCCTCTCTCCCTCTCCCTCTCCCTCTCCCTCTCCCTCTCCCTCTCCCTCTCCCTCTCCCTCATCTTCCCTCTCTCCATGCTGGCCTTCCCTTTGAGAAATGCTGCTTTACATTTTAGAGTTACTAAAGTGCTAAATACTAGCCACTAACAGGCCCTTGTAGATAATATAGACCCACTCCTTGGTCCACTTCAAACAGTAGGCCAACAGAGCAGAGATTTGTGGCCAATGCTCTTCAGGAAATAGACACTCCTCCATTCAGGGGTGCTGTTCTTCTTTCTTTTTCCCAGTGGGATTTAGTGGTTTGACTAAATAGCAAAGCTAACACTGGGAGTTCTTTGTAAGTGTGCAGCTTCTGGAAGGCTTCCCTGGCTTATCTACAGGAGAATTTATACAAAATGTGGTCAGAGTTTGATGTTTTCCCCTAAGGCACCATTTTCCATTGTTGCTTAAGAAAATCACTAGAGTTAAGAAGTCCAGATTTGCCTAGATAAGACAAGTAAACGAAATGCTTTACTCCATTACTGGTTTCTCCAAGCTTAACTTCCCTTGTCCTACCCACTCCTATCCCTCCACCCTGGCGTATACCTAATTTCTGAACTCTCTTTGACTCTACTAGATAAGAATAATTCTCCTGAATAAGGAAAGCTCATAGTCATATATGTATTTACAGTGCCCACCAGTGTTACCACATCAGTTGATACAAGATCTAGAGAAGTCTGAACTGTGTAATGTAAATAGTACAGACTAAAATTTCTTCCTTAAGAGAGACTCATTATTCTCCTTGTATATCACCAAATTGATTTCTCACAATATTAGGACTAGGAGTATGCTAGTTTATACCAAGTGTCAAGAGTTTCCTGATGTCTTCCATCTATCTGGGACTTCTTTTGTTAAACATTTACTTAGCTACCTCAGAGAATAGTGAAAGTTATTTCCCGTAAATTAAGTGTGAGCATAATAAGATTATAGACATCCCACTGAAATGCCAGTGAAAACTTGATTGTCCAGTACTGTCGCTACCTGGGTTTTTGTGACATTATTCTTTTAGGGAGAATTATATATGATCAGAAAAAATTATCCATAATGAAATTAGGATTATATGCCTGGAAGAAAACTAAGCAAAGTATAATAGACAATGGAAGATGGTCTACTAGGAAATCACTCGGAGGCCCAGGTAGTCCTCAAACAGCCAAGAAAGATTTTGTGTCATCTCGGCTTAAGTGTGTCTTATGAGGCAAGAAGGTTGCCTCTAACTATTTGGAAGGTCTTCTTTTTTAATAAATGTTTTCCCCTTAGGCTTCACTGAATCAAACAATTCTGTAAACTTCTGCAGTCTGTTCTCCAAGAGTCCTCATTAGATTTGTTATAATCTCCAATACCTGCCGTGAGCAAATAAACGATGGGGCTCACAGAAATTCACAAACCAGAGAATAAAACTCCCAGTAGCTGAGAGGGGGCTTATGTATCGATCCCAGCCTGGCCTGGACTCTCCTGGGATGGGTACATAAGCCCCATCATCATCATCATCATCATCATCATCATCATCATCTCTTCCTGGGCTTTGCATGCAAATCACTGAGTGGCCTCTGCACTGGTGGTAGGGATCCAGGATTTTCATTTCAACAAATAGTTCTTGAACAGATGGCTGGGTTCTAGGGATGCAAAGATGAGTCAGGCATAGTCCTTCCCTTCAAGTAGCTAACTACGGGGTGACATAAGGCCAGGATATTAATCATCACAATTCAGAAAGGTAAATGTTATTATAAAGGTGTAAACAGTGCAATGTTTGGATCCCTAGCACAACCAAAAAATAGTGTTCTGTGAGTGCGTTTTGTTGACATAACAGTGAAAACAGATAAAAGATGATTCTTTTGCTCATGACTATTTTGTTGTTATTGGCTAATATCAGATTTATTTAAACTAGAAAGAAGGGGAAATAATTAGCCATTAGTGAATATTATAGGATATTCATTGATCAATGTAAAACTTGTTGCAAAAAAAATTAGAGGCATAAAGTTTCACGCTTGGACTTTAATTTACTATGTTAGCATCCTTTCATCTCTCCTACTATGAAGGAAAGTACATGATGGCTGGGAACGTTGTCAGTTTCATTCACTATTGTATCTACAGAGTCTGGAGCTAAGCCAGCGAATGGGAAACAAAGATGTGTTGATCAGATGAATAGATTAAACATAGACAAATGATAGTATCACTAGAGACCATACCAAGAGGATCTGATACTGTTTAGGGCAGCAGGATCGTTGTCCCTGTGGAAGAGACACTGGAACAGATACATGAGGTTAACATAAGGAGCAAGCTAAAGTAGGAGTGTTACCCTACAGGCAGCTGAAACCATCTGGTTTTAAAATGATTCACCTTCCCAGAATACCTAGTTGGTGTGTTACAGCCAGTGGCCTTTCTTGTTTAAATGATATTCTCAACCTATTGCACCTAAATCTTAAGGCTTGAAGCCAAGAAAGAAAAGTTGAGACCCAAGTTTTCTACCTGTGTCAGCTCCCCCTCCCCCAGGTGGGATCCTGGGTAGACCCCACTTTTATGCATTATGCTCCTTGAAACTCTCTTTCTGGTGGAATCTTGGCTCAGGAGGCCCTTCCTTCTTGGCTTGCCTGGCAAGAGATGGCCCCACCATATGGAATGAGAAAAATAGCCTGCCATCCACTAAACAGTGCAGCCTGGGCTCTGGACAATGAGAATCAGGCAAAAGCCAATTCCTTCTCTGCAATTTGCTGATTATCACACCCCAGAGTGTGGGACTGTACAGCCAGGGCTGTTTTGCTCTGGCTCTCATCAAGGCAGAATGAACACAGATTCTGACAGGTCAAATCTTCCCCCAGACCTCAGAGGTCGCCTTACAAAGGACCAGGCTTAATCTCTGACCAAGTGTGTCATCCATTCATCTGCACAGTCATGAATTCTGAGCTCTCAAGGCAGGAAGTGCGGGCATTGTAAGGGCTTCTACAGGTCCAGGGAGTCACTTAAGCCCCAATTGTACTACAGAGAGAAGGATTTTCTAGACAAAGGCCCCTGTCCTCCAGATAATGATCAGACTGGAAGGGGAGACTACGTGTACAAAGAAATGGTGCTTTAGAGGAAGGGTGACAGCCTTGTCATCAATGCCCATGAATTTCTTTAGATCCTGTGAGTAATGACAGAGGGTTGGAATTAATCATTTCATAAACTGTAGCCAAGAGGAACTGAGATGAGTTAAAAAGTACGTCTCAGAATGTTTGCCTGATGCTCAGCCACCACTTGGTAGTAAAGGAAAGTTTTTAAACACTACAGGTCATTTTCTCCTACTGGGGTCCCTCTCGGGAAGTTGTCCGGAGGTCTTAATCTTTGTCTGTAGCTACCAGAGCTCCTTTACCACCACCCAAAAGACTAAGGAAAAGGCAGTGCTCTACAGAGAGCAAGTACTTGAATGCTAATTGGAAATTGTTTGGAAATTTACGACTGCCTGGCCTGCCCAGCTGGCTTTCCCTCATCCCCAGGACAGAGATGTCAAGGGACTGATGAGAGGAAACCGAAGTTTCATTTGCATCGTTATCCAGGCCTGGACTCTCAATCCACTGCAGTAAATCTAGCTTCAAATTTAGAGTTATTTGGGTTTTGAAATGCCGTATTTCAAGCTTCATGTCTTTCAGGACACTGCAAACCACATGGAACTCTGCAATGAAGGATATTGTCATCACAAATTGTGTTTTAGACAACTGTGGGCTCCTGGAAAGGAGGCAGATGTCATGGGAGGCAGATAGCACCAGAGAGAAGGTGACGATGGGGCAGCAGAGCCTGCTCTAACCCCAGACAGACACTTTCTCCCCTGCACTGGGGAGAAATTCCTGATGCCCTACTGCTGTGGGAATGTTCTGTATGGCAAATGTGTTGTTAATAAAATACTGATTGGCCTGTGGCTAGGCAGGAGGTATGGGCGGGACTAGCAGAGAGAATAAAAAGAACAGGAAGGCAGAAGGAGTCGCTGACTGACTCTGCCAGCCACCGCCAGGACAAGCAGCTTGTAAAGATGCCGGTAAGCCACGAGCCATGTGGCAAGGTATAGATTTATAGAAATGGATTAATTTAAGCTATAAGAAAAATTAGTAAGAAGCCTGCCACGGCCATACAGTTTGTAAGCAATATAAGCCTCTGTGTTTAGTTGGTTGGGTCTGAGCAGCTGTGGGACTGGCAGGTGAAAGAGATTTATCCTGACTGTGGGCCAGGCAGGAAAACTCGAGCTACACCCTACTTACCTTTTCTGATGCTTCATTTGTGGAATGTGATGTGAAGTATATGAGGATGCACCAAGCCTAGCTTTCCCCCTCATATCCTGTTAGTGCCTCCGCTGATAATTCTCCATCACTCCAGTGAAGGTTTCTATTATGATTTTCCAGCCATTATCTGGAATGAGGTCACGCATTAAATACATTATCAGTCATTAATACTTTCCCCTGAAATACATTTATCAAATTAGTCTTAACAGAAAATTGAGACCCCTGCAGAACTAGGAGGGAAGAACAATGTTCTATGGGGTGACAGAATAGGATTTTGTTTACTCGGATTTTTTACTCTTTGACACCTGGTTTCTAGATCATCAGCACTACTTCTTGTGAGTTCATTCACCTGCCAACCAATAGCCTTATAATTGGTAGGAACATGGGAGGACTCCATTCCATTGCATCGCAAGCAGCTTATTGCTTTGTCTCCATTCAGGGAGTCTTTGTTGAGCACTAATTCAAGCTCTGTGGTAGGTCCTTTAGAGGATATGGAAAGTATTTCCACAGTCTTCCTTTAATGAGTGTGTTTCCTCCCCCCTTCTTTCCCACACTTTTCAGCTGTCCTATCCTCTCTTTGCAGGTTTCTAATGTTCTCCTCCTTCTCTCCCAGGGAAAAAGCATATTTATTTTGAACTCGACTCTTCTGTACCAGGTCACACAGAGTCAGCATCTAATCATCTAATCTTCCATTTTACCCAGCACTCCTAGTGTACTTTCTAGTTGTAGGAAATAAGTCTGTAAAACATGCACCACACACACTTAAGAGCTGTCTATTTAAGTGTTGTGGTGAGTGCTGCAGAGTTTTGCACTGGTGTTTCAGATGGAGCAGTCAGATAGGGCTTTTGGATAGAGCTGGGAATTTTCCTTAAACCTTGGAACATGAATATAATTCTTTTTTATTAAGAAATTTTTTATTCATTTTACATACCAATCACAGATCCCCCTCTTCCCTGCCCCGCCCCTCCAGCCTTCCCTTCCAACCCACCCCCCATTCCCTCTTACAAGAAGGTAAGGCCTCCCACGGGGAGTCAGCAGAACCTGGTACTTTCAGTAGAGGCAAGTCCAAGCCCCTCCCCCTGCCTCAAGGCTGTGCAAGGTGTCCCACTATAGGTAGTGGGCTCCAAAATGCCTGCTTGTGCACCAAGGATGGACCCTGATCCTACTGCCGGGGACCTCTTAAGCAGATCAAGCTACAAGAACATGAATATAATTCTAATGTGTAGAGAAGAGAACGACTGTACACAGCACACAGACACGGCTTAGACCTGGGAATGAACCTATAATATATGTGGAAGACTCAAATAATAGATAAGGGTAGAGGCTAGAGAGGGCTGTACTCGAGAATACTGTGTTTGATTACCACACCCATATGACTGATCACAATCATCTGTAGTTCCAGGGAGGAATCGAACACCCGTTCCTGACCTCCCTGAGCACCAGGCACACAGGTGGTACACAGACATATATGCAGACAAAAAACCCATACACATAAAATAAATGTATTTTTTAAGAAAAAAGATAAGGATAGAAAAAAATAGCTTCATACCAGAGAGTGCAGAGGAAAGGAATTTTCATTTCGTCCATTATAATAGTATTTCCAAAACATTTTTATCAAAACAAGCATCCCCCGTTAATATGTACTTATTTATGAACTAAATACTTATACCAATGCACTAATACATTATAAAACTAATACATTATCAAACATACAGAAAAGTTATGCCACCACCTTAGGTCATCAGTTAAATATTTGGTACTACAAGTTCCTTTGAGAGTCTGGTAAAAACTCAATATCCTGTCCTGTCAACAAAAACCCACACATGGATGCTCTACTTCTTCGTACAGTTCTCAGGGAGGTAGCCCACTTTCAGACTGCAGTCTAAGTTGCTCTGAGTAGACAAAGGCACCAAAGGTTTCTAAGCAGCTTACTGGCCCTTAGAGTTTTCTTTGGGGAATTGGAATCTGAATGTGGTCACTGTGTACGAAGTGAATTAACAACAGTAGGGGATAACAGAAGCAGAAGGTAGAAACAGAGACAGGATCACAAACTATTTCCATAGCTTATGCCAGAAGTGCAGATGTAACAACAGTGGTACGTCTGAGGCCTCAAGTTTTAAGTAGGGAAAGAAGAGCAATGATTATATGGGATTATGAACTGGTTCAAATGACAGTCTGCCATCCCAACAGAAATGGTCCGGAGGCAATGAGAAGTGTCAGAATAAAATTTAAGGGAATAATTGGTTTTGAAACACAGATTGGAAACTAGGAGTAGGGCAGTTATGAGAAGGAATAACCACAGTAGGCATTTGGGTGCCACGCACCCACATGAATCAGGCATTGTGCCAGGTCTCTGATTGCTAATAATAAGCATCATCATTACCATTGTTATAATCACTGAAAACTTTCTGTATGGAAGATAGTATGCCAAGAACTTTGTGGGGCATAGTAGATATTTGCTATTTGTAATTGCTTAGCATCCAAATGTCTTTCAGGTTTGGAAAGATTCTCCAATTATGTGACATTTAGTGTAAAGTTGGATTCCACATCTCACAGTAAAAGACAGATATTCCCTTTCTCTGTCTTTGGGTTACTAGGCTGTGGACACAGGACTTATACTGAGTCAACAGGATGCATTCCATTTAACTTTCAATCTGGAGCAAGTGAAACTAAGATGATGAGACAGACTTCAATTCACAGTGGTAATCAGCACCTGAGGTGATAGTAATCTGGCCAGATTCTTCCTATCAAGCTCCAAAGTTTGCCTCATACATTCACCCATTCTGGAAGTCTTTATGTTACAGGTTGGCAACTATAAATCTAGCCTATTGCCTGTTTTTATCTAAATAAAGGTTTTTTGGACCACCACCATACAGATTCATTTGAATGTTGTTTCTGACTGCTTCTGTGCTACAATGACAGAGTTGAATAGTTGCAATAGATACACTGTAGCCCGCACAGCTGAAAATATTTATTATTTAGCCATTAGCAGAAAAAATTTGGCCACCTCTGCTGTTTTTTGGATGAATACATGCAGAGTTAATTTCTGTTGCTTGCAGTCAATCTAAATAGTCAGTTAAATACTATATGGTTTAAACAGCGGAGGTATTCTATAAGCAAGGAGGGGGTCAAGATCATGACAGGAAAACCCACAGAGACAGCTCACCCAAGCTGGTGGGAGCTCACAGACTCTAGACCAACAGCTAGGGAGCCTGCATGAGACTGACCTAGGCCCTCTGCATGTGGGTGACAGTTGTGTGGCTTGGTCTGTTGTGGGGCCCCTAGCAGTGGGGCCAGGATCTGTCCCTGGTGCATGAACTGGCTTTTTGGAACCCGTTCTCTATAGAGGAGGGAGGAGCTTGGTCCTGTCTCAACTTGATAGGCCATGCTTTGTTGACTCGCATGGGAGGCCTTACCTTTTCTGAGGAGTGGATGGGGTAGGGGGTTGGAAAGGAGTTCAGAGGAGGGAATGGGAGGAAATGAGGGAGGGGAAATGTGGCTGGTATGTAAAATAAATTTTTTAAATTTCATAATAATAAAAAAGAAAATACCCTAACATTGTTGGTTGGGATCTGAGAATTTATGAGGGTCTTGCATTTTGTTGCATGTAACTGTTCTCCCTAGAATATATTTTTTAACTGTCTCTTGATGCAGCCAGAATATATATATATATACATTTTATAAGAAAATTGATAAGAATTTTCAGCCGGGCGTTGGTGGCGCACGCCTTTAATCCCAGCACTCGGGAGGCAGAGGCAGGCGGATCTCTGTGAGTTCGAGGCCAGCCTGGGCTACCAAGTGAGCTCCAGGAAAGGCGCAAAGCTACACAGAGAAACCCTGTCTCGAAAAACCAAAAAAAAAAAAAAAAGAATTTTCAGTCTTAGCTCTTGATTATCTGCAGGCAGGAAAAAAAGATGTGGTTCAGACAATTGAGCCAGCCTGAAGTTTACAAATCTGAACCACTTCAACAGCTTTTGGAAGTTTTATGACCTAATCACTATGCTCTTACCATATACACCAAGTATTGAATCCTTTTCCAAAGACCTTTTCAAGTAAAGATTCTAGACCTTCTCAGCATTCAAAGAAAGTTCCATGATTAGGGGTTGCTTTGTAGAGCAGTTGTTCAGTGGCTGTGCCTTTCAGCACATCAAGTGCATAGGTGTATATGTTCAGATACCATGGGCCTGAAACATGAGGCAATGCGATATTATTTGCCAGTCCAAGAATGAGCATAGCCTGAAGAAACAGCACCCAGTAGCATGTTTTTATGATTTATGACCAATAGTATGTAGTAAATGTTTGATGAGAGATTTTAACTCATTTGTTCTAATCCTTGATTTTGCTGTAAAAGTCTTTCAAATCAAGTCAATTCTTTCCTGACCATATCACTGTTGATCCTGAGCCCCTCAAGTCAGATGCTCCTTAAAAGTGAACACATACATGTTATGATAGTACAATGATGCCTGATGGAATCCGAGTATAGTGGAAAATAGCTCTCCTATTGTTCTCCTGGAAAGGAAGCAAAAATGTCAGCAAAACTTATGGGAATGGTTCATTCTCCGCAAGATTCCCACATGCTGAGTGGGAAAGGGATCCCATACAGAATTAAGCCAGCAAACAGAAGACACAAATCATAACACTGTCCATAAGCTTTCTTTGGAAGAGAACTACAACGTAAATATGAGAGCTATTTCTTCATAGACCACATGAACTGTCACCTTTAGGGAAGACACTCATTTCCTTGGTGGATATAACTCCATTGTTTGAACAGGAAAGGGGCTCGTCTATCCTGGAATTAATCAGTGATGTGATTCCTGGCATGATGGTGCACTCCTGCAATCCCAGCACTTGAAAGGAGGAGACAGGAGGCTCAGGAAGGAGTTTAAGGTCATCCTTGGCTACAGCTTGCAGCCAGCTTAGACTGTATGAGACCCTATCTCAAATACAAATTGATAATACAGACTGATGTTTCCCCAAGAATATTCCTTAACTTTTGTGTTCATGTGGGTGCATAAGTGAGTGCAATTTGATGGTTCACTCACTTCTACTATTACTTAGAGTGGAGCTTTGGATGCTCTAATTGTACATTAGAATCACTAGGAGACCTTTGACAGCTTCTAGGTCATATCCTACCTTAGTCAGTCAAATACTACATGGTTTAAACAATGGAATTTAATTTTCTCATGATCCTGAAAACTGGCTGTCCAAGACCAGCATGCCAGCATGGCCAAACTCTGGTGTGCACTCTCTTCCTGGCTTTGTAGGATGACTATCTTCCTATTGTGTTCTCAGGCAGAGACAGGTCTGCTGCCTATTACTGTAAGGGTACCAATTCTATTGGATCAACATTCTACCTATGACCTCATTTTACCTGAATCGCTTTGGTCAAGGTGTTGTCTTTAGTATAGTCACATTCAGGGTTAAAGCCTCAACATATGAATTTTGAGGAAACATCAATCAGTCCATAACATGCCCTAAGTGAGAAAACTAAATCAGAACCTCTAGAAATGAAACAAGGTATCAGTATTTTTTTTCAAGCTTCTAGGTGATTCCAGTATGAAGCCAAATTTAAAAATACTAGTTTCCTCCTTTGCTACTAGAGTGCAATCCATTGATCAGTAATGTCAGCATCACCTGGGAGCTTGCTAGAAGTACAGAGTTTTGGGTATCACCCTCCACCTATTGAATCAGAACCTGTGCTTTAATAGGATCCCTGGGTGATTCATGGGTACAGTACAGCCTGAAAAGCACTGACTGAGAATAACTAACATGTTCCTACACTAGATCATCTTTCTCCTTCTTTATGTAGTCAAATACTTGCAACAATAGCTATGTGACCTCATTAGACACTACAAGATTGTCCCCAGTACCAGGTAACTGACAGTATGGTTTTCTGAAAGTCGCTCAAAGGAATAGAAGACATGGATTGGTATGCTGGTAGGCTCATGTGGACCACTAGAGACATCTATACCAGGTGGCTGATCACTCACTCAAGTGCCGTGCACATTGCTTGGTAACTTCCAGACAGTATGTCAGATGAAAGTTGTAGGTTTTCTTCTAAAAACAGGTATATGCTCCATGTTCTTCCTGGTGATTTTTTTCTTTTGGATTAGTTTCACAAAATTGTCTTCTCTGAAAAACCATTTGCAGCTTCTTGTTTGGGTTGTGGATTCCACTCAAATGATTTGCTTAGCTTATTATTGCCAAAGACATGTTTTTTTAGGAGAGTTTGCTATTAAACTAGTGCAGATGTTTCCACATGAACCACTCATATTTAGCTGTTTCCATGGTTCCCATATGAATCAATTCTTTTGTCTGGTCTTGTTGCAACTTAGTTGTTAATTGCATGGCAGTGTTTCTCTTTGGCTCCCGCTACACTGGACTACATATTTTCTTTGTTGTTATAAAAATGCATTTTACTAGCTTCAGTTGTGGAACATTAAAAATATGATAAATGGTAGTGATGGCTGTACAATATAAATGGACTTAATGACACAGAACTATGCATTTAAGCATGGCTAAGAGGAAGAATGATATGTATGTTACCACAATTTTAAAATGTAAATGCTTTTTACTCATTGTAGTACAGAATCCTTGTTTGGATCCTGTAGCAGAGAAAGCATTAATATAAACCTGTTAAAATCTAAATAAAGTAGAGTGTACTGTTAATAGGATTATATCAGTGTTAACTTCTTAGATTTAGGAAGTGTATAATGGTTATGCAAAGATACCCAAAATCAGGTGATGGGTATGAGGTTGGTACCAGAATTGTGCTTTCTACATTTTTCTATAAAGTCTAACAATCTTCTAAAATAAAAATCTTAAAAGGAAAAAGTGGACTCTATTTTGACCCATTACTTTAGAAAGACCATAGGAACAATCTGACTGAAAGACAGGAGGAGCTTAATTCCTTTCTTCTCCAGAGCTTCCACATTCAGATCCTTGGAAATGAAGGCAGCGGAAGTGCAACAGTCATAAAGATAAATTCTCTCTAAAAAGGAATGGCCAAGAGGGTGCTTTACGGTCAGGGTTCAAAGCCACCCCCACCCCCTCCCACATTTGTAATAGTACTATTTACTGGAAGGTAGTTCAGTATGGCTATTAGAAATGCAGATTCTGGGGCTGGAGAGAGCTCAGTAGTTAAGAGCACTGGATGCTCTCATAGAAGACTCAGAGTAAGTTCCCAGAATGCAATAGCTTACAGCCACCTGTAATTACAGTTCTAGGGGATTCAGTTCGTTTTCCTGGCCTTCATGTTCAATATGTACATGTGGTACACATACATACACTCAGGTATACACACACATAAAACAAATAAATAAATCTTTTAAAATTGAGAATCAATACTCAGTTCCCTTAGTTGGAGCAATGCTTCTACCACTTTCCAAATCTATGAATGTGGATTTATCTAACCTTCTTTGTATTATTTTCTTCATATATAAAGTACAGCCAATAATAGTACTTATGCCATAAGGTATTTTTCAAGCTTTTAATAAAGTCATCCTTATGGATGCTTAGTACCAGCCTGACTCACAATTATTATCGCATGTTATTGTTACCAGCCAGAAGACTATATCTGTGTCTATGCCTGTGTCTATATGTACATCTATATCCTTTCTCTCTCATATATATATGTATGTATATGTTGCAAACCTCCAATAAGTTTCCTTTGAAAAACTTCTAAATTATATGACACTACAAATCCAATGAACCAAAGCCGTAAGTGTACAGCATAAAGAATTTTTATAGTTAACTCCCCTATAATCCCAAACAAATCTAAGAACATTCTCTTCACATCAGAAGTCTCCCATATATCTCATCCCAACTGGTGTCTATCAGAGCCTACTCCATTTGTTGCTGTTTCTGTTCATGCAGAGATCCTTCTGTCTCCATCTTTCATTATTTAAGCTACTTTAGAGGGTATATAGAAGATTATCATGCCTTAATATCAAAAAATTATACATTAATTAATAATTGAAAGTTTGTCTTTCTCCAATATTTAATTAAAAAACAAAACTAATTTGGTTTTAAATGAAAATCACATGGCATTGTTGCTCAGAAGTTACATGGATAATAAGTTCCAAAGCATTCTGAAGTACTTCCCAGTCTCCTCAATTCAATGAAGCCAATGTTTATAAAGTGTCCTCAACCAGTATTAAATGAGAAATTACTCTGGCAAAGCACTTTCTTTGGAAAGAAAAGTGCACTAGACAAAAGACCATCTTCAGATGCTCCAAGCTTTACTTGGGAAACAGACATTTCGAATTTCAGTCTAAGATACCTTCTGAATATAGGTTCTACGTATGGAATGACCATTCACAATAATGACAGAAAAGAAAATCTTTAACATATATCTTTATAAATAATTAATCCAGCAAAAAAGAACATTAGATATTTTATAGACACAGTTTGTAAATCCTTCTAACAATGAATGTAATGACCTGAACACATGCTCAAATATACCTTATTGAAGAATGGAATGATTTATGACTAAAAGTTGTCAAAATCTATAAATTAAATGTCACTGCAATTGAAATACCAGTAGAATATGTATACATATGTGGGGGTGGGTGGGTATAGTGTATCTATGGATATTTAAATTAGTTTTAAAACAAGAATAGATAGGTGCCTTACTCTTCCTATAGTTTTGAAAAATGATACAGCAATGAGGGGATGGGATGGGGACAAGGGGAGGAGGAGATGCTGCTAAATGGTGGTGCAATTAATTAAAGGCCAGAAAACCAAAAGCATATAAGAAACAGATAATGGTGATGATAAAATAAATAAAATTTCAAAGCAACTTAGGTATAGATTGGTGTTGAAAGAGTTATTCACCAAATGACAGAGCTTACCAGTCTATGTCACATTACAAGATGCAAATGGATTACAGTTGTGTGGAATTGTTGATCTTCTTGAGCTTTGAGATATCCAAGCAGGACCTAAAGTGGCTGGTGCCCCCAGCCTGACGGCCTCCACCTCTGGCTATAAGCAACATGCCCTCCAACTTTGCCAGATTTATGCTAAGTATCTCCTGTCATATTATCTTGGTATCATGAACTGAAAAATACTAAGATACAATAGTCTTTGGAGAAAAACAAAGCCAGATTACCAACCCATATCACATTTTAAGGTGACCTATCACTGTATCAAAAACCTAATTGTGGAAAATAAAAATTCCAAATGTAAGAGCAATAAGACAACTAAAGGGGATACAAATTGGAAAGGAAGAAGTCAAAAATATCATTATTTGCAGATGATAATTACAGTATACATAAACAACCCCCAAAATTCTACCAGGGAACTCTTACCACTGAAAAACACCCACAGTGAAGTGGTTGAATACAAAATTAACTCCAAAAAATCAGTAGCCCTCCTATATACAAATGACAAATGGACTGAGAAAGAAATCAGGGAAACAACACCCTTTACAATAGCCACAAATAATATAAAATATCTTGGGGTAACTCTAACCAAGCAAGTAAAAGACCTGTATAATAAAAATTTCAAGTCTTTGAAGAAGGTATCAGAAGATGGAAAGACCTCCCATGCTCATAGTAAGATTAACAGAGTAAAAATGGCCACCCTACCAAAAGCAATCTACAGATTCAATACAATCCCCATCAAAATCCCAATGTAATTCTTTACAGACTTTCAAAAGAATAACTTCATATAGAAAAAGAAAAAAAGATATCTAAAAACAAGCCAATACAACAAAAGAACTTCTGGCAATATCACCATCCTTGATTTCAACTGTACTACAGAGCTATAGTTTAAAAAAAAAAAAAAAACTCACATGGTATTGACGCAAAAACAGACATGTTGATTAGTGGAACTGAATTCAAGACACATAAATTCACACACCTATGGATACTTGATCTTTGATAAAGAAGCTAGAGAAATATTACAGAAAAAAAAAGCATCTTCAACAAACAGTGCTGGTATAACTGGATGTCCACATATCGAAGAATGCAAATAGATCTACATCTATCACCCTGCACAAAATACAAATCCAACTGGATCAAAGACCTCAACATAAAACCAGATATACTGAACCTGATAAAAGAGAAAGAGGGTAATAGTTTTGAATGAATTGGCATAGGAGACAACTTCCTGAACAAAACACCAATACCACAGACACTAAGATCAACAATTAATAAATGGGACCTCATGAAACTTAAAAGCTTGTATAAGGCAAAGGACACTGTCAAAGGACAAAATGGCAGCCTACAGAACAGGAAAAGTTCTTCACCAACCCCACATCTGACAGAGGGCTGATCTCCAAAATATATAAAGAATTCAAGAAACTAAATATCAACAAACCAAATAGTCTAATTTAAAAATAGGATACAGAGCTAAACAGAGAATTCTGAACAGAGGACTCTCAAATGGCTGAGAAGCAAATAAATGTTCAACACCCTTAGCCACCATGGAAATGCAATCAAAACTACTCTGAGATTCCATATTACACCTGTCAGAATGGTTAAGCTCAAAAACACAAATGACAGCTCATGCTGGAAAGGATGTGGAGCAAGGGGAACACTCCTCCACTGCTGGTGGGAGTGCAAACTTGTACAGCCATGATGGAATCAATATGGTTGTTTCTCAGAAAATTGGGAATCAGTCTACCTCAAGACCCAGCAATACAACTCTCGGGTATATACCCAAAGTGTGCCCCATCCTATCACGAAGACACTCGCTCAACTGTGTTCATAGCAGCTTTATTCATAATAGTCAGAAAAGGAAACAACGTAGATGTCCCTCAGCTGACGAATGGATAAAAAAAAAATGTGGTACATTTACATAATGGAGTATTACTCGGTTGTTAAAAACAATGACATCATGAAATTTGCAGGCGAATGGATGGAACTTGAAAAAATCATCCTGAGTGAGGTAACCCAGACCCAGAAAAATAAACATGGTATGTACTTACTTATAGATGGATATTAACCATAAAGTAAAGGATAACCATGCTACAATTCATAGGCCCAGAGAGACTAGGTAACAAGGAGGGCTCGGGGGGCACTTGGATCTCCCTGGGAAGGGGAAATAGAATAGAATAGTTGTGGGTGAACTGAGAGCAAGTAGGGTTAGGAAAAGGAGGGATCAGGTTCGGGGGAGGGAGTATGGGAGAAACTACTGGAATTGGGGGGGGGCATTTTGGGGAAGAGGTGGAAACCTGCTACAAGGGAAACTACATGAAATCTATGAGAGTAACCCTAGCAAAGACTCCTAGTAATGGGGGACATAGAGCCTGTAACCAGGCAAGGCCTCAAGTGGAAGAATTGGGACACCAACACAACCACAAAACCTTCAGCCTACAGCTTGTCCTGCCTGTAGAGTGTTCTGGGACCTGAGCCTACAGAATCATCATCAAAAGGACCAGAGAGACTTCATCCAGCAACTGATGGGAGCAGATGCAGAGTCCCACAGCCACACATTAAGCTGAGCTTGGGGAATCCTGCAGAGGAGGGGGAGGAAGAATCAGAGGAACCAGAGGGTTCAAGGACACCATGAGAACAGGGCCTTCAGAATCAATTGACCAGGCAAGACTCATGGGGTCTCACAGAGATCAGGGGGCCTATATGGGTCTGAGATAGGTCTTCTGCATATATGTTATGACTGAGTGGCTTGGTATTCTTGTGGGATTCCTAACAGTGGGAACAGGGGCAGTCACTCCCTATTTATGGGACCCTTTTCCTCCTACTGGGTCACCTCATCCAGCCTTGATTTGATAGTATGTGCCTGATCTTATAGTAGAATATTATGCAGTATTTGGTTGAGGCCTGGGAGACCTGCTCTTTTCTGAAGGGAAACAGAGGGAGTGTGGATCTAGCAGGGAAGGCTAGGTGGAAGGGAGAGATTGGGGAAGGGAGGGAGAGGAAACTGCAGTTGGAATATAATACATGAGAGAAGAATTAAAAAATAAAAGTTTCTTTATTGTTTGAAATGTTGTAAGAATTAAGTGAGACTGTCAAGCCACAAATTTTAGGTTATAGAAACCATGGATTTTGACACATGAACTTTAAGATTTTTAAATTCATGAAGGACTATCATAGACACTGTTAGACTGATGATAGATTGAGAAAAGTCATTGGTTTCTGTGGTGTCCAAGGAACTCTGGTAAACTAACACAGCCTTACCTTCTTGTAGGTGGGAATGGGGGGTGGGTTGGTGGGAGAGGCTTGAGGGGTGGGAGGAGGGAAGAGGAGGATCTGTGATTGGTATGTAAATTGAATAAAAAAATTTAATAAAAATTAAAAAGACAGAAAATATAATAGTTACAATGGGCAAAGTACATTCACAAAATGGGGACCACAGAAGAGAAACTAGACTGGCCAGGAAACCTATAAAGGGATGATTTGGTTTTATTGGTATTCAAAGGAATGACATTAAAGCAACAGTGAGATGTTCATCTGTACTCTTAAGGTTGACAACAATGAAGAAATTAGGTAACACCAAGTATTTATGAGCATGCAGGCAGAGAAAAGGAATTTCTGTACATTGCTTATGGGAACATAAGTAGATATAGCTTCTGAAGAGAAACTTGACTGTATGTATTGACAGAAATGATGAAAATATTCTTAAAGCCCAATAAACACACACACACACACACACATATATAGGTAGATAGATAGATATAGATATAGATATAGATATATACTGGGTATATATTTAGAGAAATTCTCCATTTGTTTAAAACAATGGGACACCTTCAAGGATGTTATTACAGAACATTGTTTTTAATCACAGAATCATCTGCAACAAAACTAGATGTCTATCAGTATGAGTAAAGTGTGCCAAATGGAATGGAATATAATACATGGATCAAAAGCAATGAAGTAGTTGTATAAATATCAATATAGATATTTAAGATATTCTTATAAAAATAAGAACTAGAATATAAGTAGCTCAAAGCATCTATCTTGATTTGAGCGCACACACATACATAGTATAGGTAGATGATAGGTAGATAACCTTGAAAGAAAGAGAGTGAATTGAAGTATTAGAGAAGGTACCTGAGAGGGGACAGGAATGGCAATGAGGATGAAGGGGTATAACAGGGATGAATAAGATTTTGCATTGAACTGAGAGGTCTGATTAATTTAGGTCTCTATAGCTTATTTCCTCCAAAAACAATCTTTTAAGCAATACGGGAAGGAAGACTCTACCCAGAGAAATCTGTTTGGAAGAATTCACATTTGAGATGAATTTCTAGGGATGGATATAATTTTAGTAGAGAGTCTTGGAAGAGAAGAATTTTTTTAGCGAGTGAACAACTTGCTTCAAAGGGTTTGAGAAAGTACGGGACCGGTTTAAGTTATCAGTAAAGACTTACATCTAAAGTCCAGGGCAAGTAATGGTGTTTAGTAGAAAATAAGGCTGTGAAGACAGGTGCAAGCTGAAGGATGAAGGGCTTTCAATGCCTGATGAAAGAATCCAGTTTTTTTTAAATAATAGGTGTGATTCACAGTTTTGAACAAGGCTGCAATAGGATCATAACTAGGAAAGTGACTGTCCAGAGAATGTTAGAAGAATTGCAGCTGTGGTTGGCTACAGAGGCTGTTGGCACTCTCTCTGTGTGATCTAATTATGGACAAAGTTAACCTTTAATTATTGACTCCTAATGGGACAATAAGAATGAAGCAGGCATTGGGAATTGACAATCCCTGAGAAACAAATGAGTATGGGGTCTTCTTTGTATAGCAGAGGTGGTAGAATCTGCAGGCAGTGGATGAAATCAGAAGAGGGCTGACAAGATCGATTGAGCAGAATGGTGGGGACCAAAGAAGAGGGCTGTGAGAACACAGAAGCCTGGAGGTATTGAAAGCCATGGAGAAGGTTTCAGAAAGGAAAGATAATGGCAAACACTGCAGACAAGGTCTATTGCATAACTTAGTTAGCCATGACTTAGCATTGTTCACTGGTTACTTCCCCAAGAAGACTCTCAAGATAGAGGTGTTTGTCAACCTAGACTGCCAGGAGTTGGTAGAATAGGAAAGGGGAGAGCAAAGGCATGGACTTTTGACTAGTCCATCAAAAAGTTTATTCTAGAAAAGTGGTAGAGAGATGATATAGTAGAGAGATGATGTGGTAGAGATGATGATGTGGTAAAGAGCTGATCTGGTGGCTTATGAGAAATAAGCATCAGGGAGTCAGAAACAGGGTTTTGTTTCTCCATTTTGTTTGTTTGTTTGTTTGTTTGTTTTAGTACCAAACAGATCTGAATATGCTTAAAGATGAAAAGAAGGTAAAATAAAAGGAGAGGAAAGGTAATCCTCCACTACAACTCTAAGAGATAAGAACCATAGAGCAGCCTTCCTGGCAGAAGGTTAGTTTACACCTTCCTCCTCCTTGTGCCCCTTGGCCTATTCTTCCCTTCCAGATGGACTCACAATAGCCCTCTCCCCAACCCAATCCACAGCCTACACTTGTTTAGACTGGTTGAAACCAGACTAACAAAGAAGCCTGTCTTTGTCAGTCAGCAAGTCAAAGAGTGATTTAGCTGCTTGGTTCTCAGGCCAGAGGACCTGAAGCACTCAAAGCCTGGGAGGGGCAAGTGCCTGAGGCTTGTTTTCCACTCAGCTGTAGGGACAATTGTTGCTACTCTTGGCTGAGGCAGGCCTCACTGGGGACTTTATATGTACGGAATTCTCTGTTAACTTTTTCTGAAAGATTGCCAGCACCAGATCTAGAAGCTTTTAAAATCCTCATAAAAGCAGAGAAAGAAAAAGGTAGAGGTGAAAGGGAAGGTGAAAGAGAGGGGCCTCCCAGGCTAAGCTCCTGAACTAGCCCCCCTACACATGTCGGTAATCTTTTTCTTCCACGAGTCCTGGGCTTTGGCCAGTCTTGCTTCCTCTATTGCCTTCTCTTGCTTCCTGTTCTGATCCGTTTGATTACTGTTAGAGCCTCCTTTCACGATCCCCCACCCCAGGTCTCTTGGAATGGTTTCTACTTTACGCCTAGCTCTGCTTTACCTGGAAACCAGATGACAGACACATTGTTTAAGTATCTTTACTGCTCCTCACTCGAAGTCAACAGTCGGACACAGTGAGTTCTAACCAAAGTCATTGACAGAATGGAAGTGGGAACACAGAGAGCATGAAGATCTCTGACAAAACCTGATTGGTTGATGAGCCTTGAGCATGTAAGCTGTTTTTCACCCTATACGGGAAGTCTGAATCATTATTTCTACAGTAGCGAAAACCTTCTCTTTCTGTGGACTATTAGACCAAGCATCAAGTTCTTCAGCCTGGGTAGATGTGGCATGATATCGGTAACAGTCTAGTGGATTTTCTCCTGGTACACATCTCCTGGTGCTCTCTGGCTCAAGACTCACTCAAAGAGTTGGCTGAAATACTAAATACTGTACATAACTTATACCTATAGGTAGTTCAGACTTCTCACTTTTGGAAAAGCTGAAATTTTTAGTAAATCCTCATTTATCAGGAATGTCTAGCTCCCCTCTAGTTTACTCTCCAACCTCAATTTTCGCTATTTCCACATTCTTATAACCCTCCATTGAAGTCTGTCCTCCCATCCAACTTCATTCTCACCTCTGGGACTCCTGATACATCTTGCAGTCCCCAGCTCTGGAAATCCCCACCACCTGTTTCATCTGTTCCTCTTGTTTGCAAGCTTCTGTTTGAAGAACACATGCATACACACATTCTCTAGAGCAGTGGTTCTCAACCTTCCTAATGCTGGGACCCTATAATATAGTTCCTCATGTTGTGGTGACCTCCAACCTTAAAATTAGTTCATTGCTACTTCATAACTATAATTTTGCTACTGTTATGAATTGTAATGTAAATATCTGTGTTTTCCTATGGTCTCAGGTGACCCCTGTGAAAGGGTTGTTGGACCCCAAGGGTGGTCAAGACCCACAGGTTGAGGAGCACTGCTCTAGAGTCAATGACGCTCTTAGTGCTTCCTGGCAAGCCTTAACACTGCTCAGAGACCTTCACGTTGTGTCCTCTGCAGCATCTCCTCTGCCCTTTAGCTACCCTTGGCTCAATTACTTTCTCTCTCTGCCTATGTCTGAGATTCTTACGGGCACTGAGAAAATTTAGATGAATTTGAATACAATTTCTTCACTTCCTTCTTGGTTAGCTGAACTTGTCCTGAGTCTTTTCTTCACACATCTCCTTTCACTCTCTAGTGTGAAGGACTTAAGAGTCATGTCTTTACATATCTCTTTTCACTCTGGAGTATGGAGGACTTAAGGATGCTGTTTCCAAGACAAATTAATCAACAGTGTTTAGACTCAGAATCATATCCCTCCTGCCCTCTTTGGCCTTTGTATATATAGTTTATCTTTCTGCTTTGGACAAAGAGCTATGTCTTAGTTATGTTTCTTTTGCTGCAATGAGACACCATGATCAAAGCAACCTATGAAAGGAAGCATTTAATTAGGGACTTGCTTACAGTATCAGAAGGTTAGAGTCCATGTCTGTTACTGCATGGAACAAGGCAAGGAGGCACTGGAGTAGTAGCTGAGAGCTTACATCTGGTCCACAGCCACAGGGCAAAGAGAAAAGGCCCAAACATCACCTATAGGTAGTTAAGACTTCTCACTGTTGATGAGGCTAAAATTTATAGTAAATCATCATTTACAGGAATCTAGCTCCCTACTAGATTACTCTCTATCCTTGGACACAATTTTAGCTATTTAGCTAGGGATGACATGTGTTTTTAAAACCTTAAAGCTTATACCCAGTGATACACCACCTCCAAAAAAGCCACACACCCCTAGTCCTTCCAAATAGTTCCACCAACTGAGGACCAAGCATTCAAATATATAGAACCTATGGGAGCCATTGTCACCTAAATCACCACAAGCACATCAAAGGAAAGGCTTATGTTGTGACATTCATTTCTGTAGCCAACATATAGAATCATGCCTTGTACATTGTAGACATTCAGTAATTGGTCCATGAACTGATGAGTTCTTGGGGGACAGAATAGATTGATTTGAGTTCTTTGTGCTTTGTGTATCTACCTATTTAATAAGAGTGCCTCTGAGTAGCCAGAAAGATGAAGGGAAAATTAAAAAGGTGTAACATGCTCCAGATCCAGGGTTGGAGTAGAATTGCATGATACTTTCGTGGAAATTTTTACAATAGAATTGTCTCATCGCTTAATAAGAGAGTAGTGAAAAGAGCGCTGGACTGGGGCTAAGAAGACGTGGCTCTCCTAACATATGTTGTAAATCCATGGATTCGTTCGTTGTTCAACCTTCAGGCTCATAACTTTCTTGCTTATACTTAGGACTGGGTCATTTTGATCCTGGATATGAAAACACTTTTTGAAATCTGAAGTTCTTCTCCAATACAGACATGTAGCTTTTATTCTCAACATCACGAATAGTTCTGGAGCTTCTATTTGTCACCCATACCACATCTACTGTCACTTCTTGCTTGCCTTTCGTGTGCATACAGAACTCAATTTCAACTGCCCATCGTGTAAAGTGAAAATAAATCAGAATGTGAAATCTTTTCCCTCCAGATTCCTCCTTGCTGTCTCCTCTTTGGCCTATGTGTGTCTACGTGGATGTTTTTACTAGCCCACGGGAATAATTGCATACAGTAGGAGTGAGGGGAAATGAGGAGAGCTATAAGTCATCCCAGTTTCTTGAATTCAAATTCACTGCTAGCTGGGAAGTATAATGTAAGATAAGCCAGAGTACCACCCAGCCTTACCACTTT
Source organism: Peromyscus aztecus (assembly GCA_902168405.1). Lineage (NCBI taxonomy): Eukaryota > Metazoa > Chordata > Mammalia > Rodentia > Cricetidae > Peromyscus > Peromyscus aztecus. The sequence continues at coordinate 27,161 of CABHPQ010121224.1, read as the reverse complement.
AGCAGACTCTTCTGCCCATGGGTATATGTATTTGGGCTAGAATACGTATCTTTTCATCTGCATGAGTATGGGTATGAATGCTGCTCTGGTTCTAAATGAATACAGGGTATTCATTTTCATGAGAACAACACTGGGATTATGTGAATACATTGATGCTATCCTTTTCTTGCCTTTTCCCTCTGAGAGATCTCTGAGCTTTATAATAAGTGAGTCCTGGTAGAGAATTCCTTTGATCCTATCATATTCCTGTTTAAGAAGCAGTAGTTAATTGCTCTCTGTTACCTCTCAATTGCCAAAACTTGATGGATTCTCACAAGAGAATGCAGGAAGCCAACATTGATCCAGACACAATCATCTCACACCAGCTCAGTATTAGACCAAAGATTGTGTAGTATAGCAATGAGGGATAATTTATTATGTCAGGGAAAACTGCTGCAAGTATCCCTTATCTAATGGAATAGACACACTACAGCAAAAATTACTCTAAAGTGAAATCTCTGGCAGGTTATATTCTGCTGTGATTTTCATTACAAAACCAAGGCTGTTTTGATAGGAAAACTGAAAGAAAAACACTGGCTCTCAATGGTAATTAAACTATATGTTTAAAAATAAACCACATATTTTAGCAGTAAGTCTAATCACTTTCAAACTATAATGAGAATCCTGTGCCAGATCATTTGCCCCCACCTTTCACTGCTTTAAATTCTGCAACTTGTTTCATTCAATCTTTTTCTGCCGAAACCTCTTCCTTGTGAATCTTTCTTTATTCATTTAAGGGCTTATTGCCTTAGGAGCCCAATAAATGAGAATTTTGTTTTGAAATTGAAGTTTACTTACTCACTTTTCCCCCCAAAGCAAAGCTTTGCAAATGGAATGAGTGCTCCTTTTCACGTGTGTCTCTAGTAATGCTCAAAGCACCCCAGGAAATAGGACAGATAATAACCCCATTTTGTTGATGAGAAGACAGAGACCTAGAGATTAGTCACCTTTCTCCAAATCATACAACAGGAAGTTGAGAGTGGAGATGTGAACATAAATCTTAAAATCTTATGTAAACCAGGAGGATTTTCAGAGAGGCAAAGACAACAATAATCCATGTGTGCTGGAAATCGTTGTAAAGAGGCCTGCACAATTGAATCATTCTCGAGTTGCTCTTCTAACATCTAAGCAGGAAAAGAAAATTATAACAAATTACGTACTCCACATTTTTGCAACAGATATTCTGGTTGTAGTTTAAATTCATGCCAAATAGAGCCATATGTATTTGCTCATATACACTGGGACTCTACGTATACACTATGCATTCTTTCCAAGGAATGAACAGGCTCATTTAACCATTTGTAATACTTCCAGAGGTGTTTATTTTGTTTCTATTTATATGGCCAAGTATTGTTCATATTTACAATTTTGTTTGACTTTTGGTCCCTGTAGTGTTCAATTATTGGAAAGTTGATTCTGGTTTTGTTTCTGATACAGATTTAGGAACTTGTCATGGAGAAGACAGACCTGCAGATTCATCAAGTTATTTGCCTCTATCCAGACATTCTCCCAGGGACAAGAGAATATTTGACATTTAGAAACTAAATCCTCCCATTTCTGCTCTGTATAATGATTGTAAAATATGCATATCATGCCCATAGTTCCTCATCCACGGAGAAATTAATATGTGACCATTGAAACATTTAGAGCATCAAAATATATCTACTAGAGCCAGGAAAACTACCCATTACCCATAAGAAGAATGTAGCAGGAATCTTAAAAGTTCTTATTAATAAAATCAAACCTGAGCCAGGTATTGGGGTGAACTGGAAGATCAGAGACCCAGAACAAGCCACAGCTACCTCACCTCGCCGGATCCTCAGCTGGTCTTGTTTCCTCAGACTGGAGGCCTCTGAGTCCTCATCCAGAATGGGTCTCAGCTGAATTGCTGCTCAAAAGCCTGAAGCTTAACCATCTAAAAGCTTAACCAGCCAAATGCTTCTAGTTTCTGGTCCTCACGCCTTATATACCTTTCTGCTTTCTACCACCACTCTCTGGGATTAAAGGCTCGCTTTCTGGGATTAAAGGCGTGTGTCACCATGCTTGACTGTTTCCAATGTGGCCTTGAACTCACAGAGATCCAGAGGGATTTCTACCTCTGGAGTTCTAGGATTAAAGGTGTGAGTGCCACTATTTTCTAGCCTTTGTATCTAGTGGCTGTTCTGTCTCTGACCCCAGATAAGTTTATTAGGGTGCACAATATTTTGGGGAACACAATACCACCACAGAAGAAATCCTTTATATTTGTAAGTTTTAGTGTCATTGCTTGAAGTACGTTTTCTTAATGTATTAAATTCTATTAGTATATTTGTGTTTCCTAATGCTCGTTCCAGGGAAGATTTTGGGTGAAGTGAGATAAAATTCTCTCATATCGATAAGAAATTAGCATTTTCTGTCCAGAACAGCTCCTGTCATGGGCTTGTATTTCTGTATTCCAAGCATTGTTCAAGGTAGAGAGGTGGTAGAAGGAAATCTCCATTCCGTTTGGATAGAGAACAGTGAGTGTTGAGGTAGAAGAGAGCGATGGAAAGAGTTGCCTAGTAAGAGTTAAAGGTATCATTCTAAGATTTGTCTTTACCAAAGTTTCAACATGCTGACAACCGCCAGTGGAACGGGTAGATGTGTGTCTGCAAACAAAACTTGTAGGTGCATGTCTTCATGCCAGGGCTGCCTTTTTCAAACACTGAGTACAGCTAAAGAACTGGAAAAGAAATGTTTATCTTGGGACTGGAGAACCAGATTTTGATATTCGTACTTAGCAGTGACACAGACCATTTGGGAGACTGAGTCTTTGATGGCTGCCCATAGCTATCTATCTACAAAATCTTTGTATATGTTGTTTCTTTGTTTGTTTATACAGGAAGGGTTATTCCTCTTGCTTACTGGCAAAATGTGGATGACGCTAAAATTATCAAATCAAACTAGAGATTTGTGAGTCACAAAATTCTGTATATCTACATAAGGATATTTTTGTTTATGTTTTTGTTATTTGGGTTTTTTTAATTTTTTTATTGTTTTGTCTGTGTATCTGTTTGAGTCAAGGTCTCTTGTGGCCCACACTGGCCTCACCCTACCTGTGTAGCCAAGGATGGCCTTGAACTCCTGATTTTTCTGCCTCCCAACTCTCAAGTGCTAGCATTACAGGGTATGCACTATCATGCCAGCCAAAGTCTTTAGTTGCCAAATACTACCAATATCCTTCCACCGCCAGTGTTCTCATTCCCTTGTTCCTTTCATAGACAGTGCTTCTCCTTTAGTGCTGCTAGTAGGAAAATTACTTTAAAGGGCCCTGTATTTGCTCATCTCATTTTTTTTTTCCAATAAAGGGGCATAGAATTGATTGGAAAGCCCTAACACTAGCTGTACCACTGAGCAGCTCTGGGGCTTTAAGGCCCATTGGTTAACTGCTTCTCAGCTTGATGCTCATAGCCTGCACTCAGGAAGTATTGCAATGACTCGGAGGAAGGGCAAAAAGAAAAGTGTTGTTCTGAATTCCCTTAAGTACCTCTGCTCTTGAGCATGTATTCATTAATATCTGCCTTACTCTATTGTATGGGTAGTCTCTTTTGGCCAGATTCTATTAAATTTTTCATCCCCCAAATCCATACCCTATAACTAAGATAAGAATAAGAATTACAGTTGTAAATTAAGGATGATTTGTAAAATCCAAGCTAGCTAATACCTGCACTGGAGCTCAGGAATCATCGTACTCCACTTCATGGGAGTTCCTGGGGACATTTCAGGCTAGCAACAATTATTTAATCTCATTTTGCCCCTAGTTAATAAGACTTGGAAAGACCCTTCTAAATGAATCCATGTGCACATTTTTAAAAAATTATTTATTTATTTATTTATTTATTTACTTATTTATTATTTTACATCCCAACCACAGTTTTCCCTCACTCCTTTCCTCCCATCCCCTCCTCACACTTCCCCTCTGACCCGCCCCCCCCCCAATCCACTCCTCTTCTGTTTCTGTTCAGAAAGGGGCAGACCTCCCATGGGTATCAACAAACCATAGCACATCAGGTTTCAGTAAGGCTAAGCACCTCCCCTTGTATTAATAAGTCTGGGTAAGGCAATCCAGTATGAGGAATGGGTTTCCAAGAGCCAGCCAAAGTGTTAGGGACAGCCATTTGCTCCTATTGTTAGGAGTCCCACAAGTAAAGCAAGCTACACAACTGTCCCAGTGTGCATTTAATTCTCCATTTACATTTATTTCACAGCTAGGCTTTTCTTTTACAATTATGTTTTCAATGTCTACCACATCCTAAATACTGCGTGTCCACAGATGAGATGAGTACAGCCAGCCTCAGCCCTTGATTTCTCGAATCTTCCAGGCTAGTGTAAAAGCAAGTGTTGAACCTGACCTCAGCTATTCCCAGACTTCTTAAACACAGACTGTCCAAACAGGAACTGCTCATCTCCCACCAAGGGCTCTCTATCTCCCAGGCTTCCTCAAGTCAGTGTAGAGATCCTTCAGAGGCCCTATCAAATAACATGGTAGTCAACCTTCGCACCTCCCTCAGTTTTACTGAAGTCCAGTCTCACACAAAACCTGTGTTACCTTTAGTCTCTGAACTATTGCTCAGTGCTGCCTTCTCCCTATCCCCAGTACTAGCAATCTAATCCAGACTATTGGCATTTCTATCCAAGAGGTCTGTACAGCATCAGTACTCCATCTGTGGTTCTGATGCCCATACACTTCATTTTCTCTTCTATCGTGGCAGAATTAGAAAGAAGTGGAAGTGCCTTGAACCATAGGAATAAAAGAATTTGGGGAGAGTTCCAGAAAATTTGGACTACTGATCTGCACAAACCGTAATCTACTGACTAATAGAACTATGCTAATAACTATTCATTTTTATTGCACATTTATTCTTCTAGGTACCATGCAAAATGATTTTCAGCAGGAATTCTCCAAGTGTGGCCCTCACTCCAGTAGTATGAGTACCACCTGGGAACTTACTAAATACATACATTCTTAGCAACACCTAGCCAGTCTGAAATGAAGGGTGGGGTGTGGCTATCTGTCTTTTAACATGTTCAGGTGAATCTGCCTCGTTCTAAGCAGTAAAACCCATGGTTTCCATTAATTATTTTTGCATAATGTCCGTAAGTGCCCCATGAAGTAGACACTAACATTATCTTTATTTGCTACAAAGATGAGGAAATTGAGGCCATCCTTTGTGCCATTGTCCTACCGCGATGAAGAGGGGATGTGAATTCAGAACTTGGTGCTCTGAGTCTTTGTCCCCTTAGCTACTATACCAGGCTCTCTTTCTAAACTCCAAAGTAAATGGGAGCCAATGTAAGATTTAAAACATAGCTTGTGGACCATAGTAAACCCTTTAGGACCCAGAGGTTTTTACATCTACTCCTCTGTCAGTTCACCCAAGCGAAGCCTGGCTCCTGCTCACAAAAGTTGATTTCCTAATTTCCACAACATGTCATTCTCTATATTTGGAATGCATTCCCTACCATATTATTAAACCTTTCCTTATGTCTCTAACCTCTTGCTGGATCACACATCTCTGAATTCCTCTGGCACTCATGCAGTACACTTTTTAAAATGTATTGCCTACAACTTTATTCACAACCACTTCTTAGAATGAGCCTTCTCATTCCCAAGAAGCAGGGTGGGCCATGTGCTGTGTTTTCCTGTGTATCAACATTTCATTAACCACACATAGCTACATACATGTCTAGTTCAGAACTCTGCCAGAGATGAAAACTATCGAATTCGCTTGCTGATGAGCCATGCACAATTGTTTTCAAGTAACAAAACTATAAGCATCACAAATGCAGAAACTGATCCTTACCCACCATCTTCAACCGAGTGCCTGGTATAGGGCAGGTGCTGAATAAATTCACTGTTGTATAGACAGCTACCATTCAGTATAGGAAACAAAACCATTCTACTCGGAGCTCAGAACACAGAGAGTGCTCAGGAACTATAGTGCATATAGACGAAATCAGCCTTTAACAGCTCTAAAAGGTATAATTATACTGGGTTTCCAAAAGTCTAGAGTTAATATTGCATGAACTTGGGTAATTCTGTTTCTCAATACTGAACTGGGTAATTCCCAAGTCTTATGCAGCTCTCCTTTCTGTGATCTTTTGAGAAGTCGTGTCTTGGTTTCACTCTCTTGGAACTGTCTAGACTTCCCAAGAAGATACTATCCTTTCTGAGCTACTGGCTTCTCAGTATGTATATTCATTCATTCCTTTCTCCATCCATTCAGCAAATATTTATTGCCAAGTACTGAGATGAGCACTTGTTTAGGGAATGGGATTGCAGAGAAAACAATAAGCCAATAAGCTCTTGTCGAGGTTGAATTGAAACATCACAGTGCAGAGACCAGCTAAAACACTGGCTATAGGCTTATGACAAATTCAGAGGCGAAATTCAGCTAGAGGTTCACACTTGAGGTGGGGGAGGTGGTATTAAAATGTAGCTTGTGTTGCTTTAGGATAAAATATGAGCAGACACTGAGGACCCCAGTGTCTGGGAGAACTACGACACAACCTATAAAGAATGGAGAATTGGTCTCACAGATGTTGGCTGTCAGTATACATGCTCCATCATTCCCTGACTCTCCACCCCTCCCCCACCAAAAAAAAGGCTTCTCTATAACATCCGTGCATATCTTAAGCTTCAGGCAAAGAGTGTGAATTACTCAATCCTAACATCTCCATTCTATCATGAATGATACCTAAAAAGAAGGGGGAATTGATATTTTTGTTGTAGGTACCAGGTGTGTTTTACAATCATTGACCCACTGAAATGTTAACAATAACCCTATACAACAACAGTGTATAGTACTCAAACCCTTGACACTCAGAATAGCTAAGTAACTTGCCTAAGAGTATAACTAAAATGGCTCTGAGGAGCTCTGATTCCAGGGCCATGTAACAGTGCTGCCCCACCCACCACCGCCTAGAATACAGCTGGATCCTCAGGAAGGCCACCCTCTTTGCTTTGTAAATATCACTTGCATCCCTGGCCTAATGTTTTGCTCTCCAGTAAAGGACAAGCCTCCCCTTGGGAAAAGTAAACCTCAAAGTTGTCAATCATTCATGCATCAGTGGGAATGGGTTTCATATTCTTAGGACCAAATTTTAATTTTATGAGAGAAGACCACTGGAATCTTGGCAGGGTGCAGGGGAGATAAAAAAGCAGAAAAACACCACATCATGCAGTCAGATTCTTCCATCAGTTTTGCCATCCTACCTAGTTTCAGGTATGTGCTTCTAAGATTCTTAGATGCTATTCATGCATATTTCTACTACTCCATTAATGGGTTTATTACTCTCGTTGTCTGGTTCTAATCAAAGATATCCTTAAACTGTGCACTGACTCCAAACCACCATAATCAGGAGGAGATAGCCAGCTTGAGCTGCAGACCTGTAGTCCCTGGCCTTAGGCACAATTCCCAACCCTTGAGAATTAGGTCCTGCTGTGCACATTAAAAATATTGAGCAGATGGAGGCAGGAGACCTTGTTGGAACAACGTGGAGGAGTCCCTTCTGCCCTGGATTGGTCCATCTGCCAAAATAAATGACATGTATCAGGGCATGGCATTAGTCCAAGCCCATTGAAATTCTGCTAGCCATCCAAACAGTGATGGTGCTGCAGATTGGGTCTGTGATCAGGGTTAGGAAGAGAGAAATGATGAGTGAGCATCTGGCTGCTGCAGCCTACTGATGGGAACAGTCCCAGAGGAGGATCTAGGGTGAGGGAGAGACAGCCTCCCTCGAGGACCCCCTAGGAAATCTGCAGCCAACAAACAGGCAGCGAGCCCAGCACAGAAAGGAGATAGATAGCCTGGTTTAAGTCTCATGCCGTTCCTACTAGCTATGTGACCTAAAAAAAAAACCAAAATCTTTCTTCTCTCAGCCTACTCCACCCCATATAAAATAAACCTTGGGCTAAATGGTCTCCAAGGGCCTTTCCTACTTGAACATTCTGTGACTTCCCTGACACTGGTTTGATTTCTCTTTTCTCTGTGTGAGAAAGGCCCACCCACCCACCTGTTTGTCTTCAGTCTCTATGTTCTCACACTGACCTCTGCTGGTCATTAGAAAAAGTGTTGTAGATAAGTGTCCTCAGGGAAAAAACAAAAAACAAAAACAACCATACTGCAGTCTATCAGTGATTCAGTATGAAGCTTGAGCAGCACACTGAAATTCTACGCATTGGAGATGAGGGTAGGGGAAACCCAAGCAATGCTAAACACAGATCAAGAAACCCCCCCAAAAAAGTATCTCTCTCCTTTTCTCGTGGCTGCCCTCAACTGTCCACGGTGCTCTGTGCTCTGTGCCACCGTGTGAGGGATTTCAGTGGGTGGGTGGGAAGATTCCTTGTCTCAAATCTTGTCTCAATGCACCACAAGGCCTTGGCACCATGCTGGAGAGGTAATTCAAGGAGTTCTTCAGAAGCCTCCAGACATCTACCTGGCAGGATCCTGTGCTGAAGTCAGCCTGGGGGGTTTCCTGCTGGCTGCTGACACAGCCAAGCCACCCAAACAACCCGAGAGCAGCCCCAGAATCCTTGTCTCTCCAAGAGGTGCCTCTCTAAAAACCCCTTTGGAATTTGCTTGTTTGTTTTTAATCTCATGAGTTCTTTAGGGGACTTATATGCAACATTCTGGCTAATTTAGCATGCTTGTTCAACCAAGAGAAAGGAAGCAGCCTTCCAAACCAGCCTCTGCTAGACCAACTCAGAATTCTATTAGGTCCATCAGCATTTCTCAAGCCTAAGTTTCCTAGTTTACCTATGCTGATGAGCATGCGTTCAGAAGTACAAGAGAGCAGGGGTGGATAGTGTCAGTCCATGTGCTCACACTGAGCACTGCTTGAGCTCCCACAGCAATACAAGCAGGATAGGAACTGAGCCAAAAGATAATCTATTCTCTTAGTAGCTGTCCAATGATTGACCGTGTCCCCCTACCCTTGATGGAAGAACCTCTTTGGGAGGGCTGAGATTTGGGCCAAACATTCTGTGGTCTGGCTGGATCTTCTCTGTTAGTAATAATACCGCCTGCCCTGTCCCTGTCCTCCCACCGAGCAGTCCTCTCCTTCAGCAGCTGCTTTTTATCTGCCTCCCTTGTTCCAGCCTCAGGCAGGCTGCCTCGGTCTCCTGGTGATGCTCATGATGCTTCTTGATGAGTTACAACACTGAGCACTGCTTTCTGCCCAGCTGCTTTTCCGGATCTGACCACACCAGGCCTTCACCTTTCCTGCCTAACTTTCCAGGCCCATTCCAGCTGGAGTTTGCTCGGCCTTCCCAAGTAGCCATGACTCTCCCAGTCATGGGCCAGGTGTTGTGCTCCACAGACTTCCCAGGCAGCCTTTCCACTGTGTACTTAAAGCTCTTACTCCCTGTTCCACACTGGTACTATCAGGGTAGCATGTATGTTCATCATGAAACCTAGGTCCAGTTTCCCACTCCTTCACTCACCCTTAACAAATGCTAGCATAATGGTCTTTAAAGTACTGCGAGGGGATTTTTCTTTAGTAGTACTCATGCGCGCGTGCGTGTGTGTGTGTGTGTGTGTGTGTGTGTGTGTGTATGCGCACATGAGTCAATTTCAATGACAAACACAAGAATGCTTCTAAACAAAATTCCACCAATGGCACATGACAGCTTAAAAAGTGAATACTCAATATCTACCCCAGCACTCTTAGAAGTCTGACAGACAGTTCATGGCCTGCACCATGAGCATGGGAAAGTTTGAGTGGTAGATGGTGTTCCAGAGATTTGCATCTCATCAGGTAGAACATCTTTCACTTCTTTTCGAGAGTTCTAGGTCTTCATAGGCCTGATTGACACTGCAAATTATACCCCAGAGGACCAGCACAGCTGGTGGGCACTTGCATTACCAGGACATAACTCTAGACACGGTGTTTAAGGCATCTGTTCTGTTTTCAGCTTGTTAAAATGTAAAGCTTGAAGGTGATGGGAAAGGGCATATTTAATGGGCTTTTTCAGAGTTTTCACAGATTTTTAGAAAATTGCAGACAGTCACTAAAGGGGTGGGGATGTGGGACTGGAAGCATTTATGGAAATGGGCTTTCTACCAGATACGAAGTTCTCAGCTAGGTAATGCGCATTGCTAATGGTTTTTACTTTTCAGCCAAAATAAAGTAAGTCCCTACTGGGATTTGTTCTAAATGATAGTCCAGGCTGTCTGTTTTGCACCCACTGGGGTTAATTCTCAGTCTCAGTCTGCTTTAAAATGTCAGCCTGAACTCTTAGACTTAATTGTTACAGACATTTTATAACCAAGGCATTCAAAATCTTCAGGCTGCTCACTCCTGCTACCATAATTGATACTTAGTAGATATGCTCAGGCTCCTTGTGCTTTACACATTGGGTGCTGTGCAAATAGGGGGAGGGACTGAAAGGGGGTAGGAAGAAAGAATGAGCAATGAGTGTGTGTGTGTGTGTGTGTGTGTGTGTGGGTGGGTGTGTGGTCCCTGTGAGTATCTGTTGCCAGAGTACAATGATGGGATCCTGGGATCAGCTGACAAAGATGAATTTTTGAAGAGCTGGCAGTTTCTGGAGTCACCCTTGTTTGGTCCCCTAGGGCAGCATTCTTTAGACATGGCCATTTCTGAACTTCACTGCAAGCATGTGGTTGGCCATTTGGATGTAACTTATAAAATGCCATGGTGCTCTCCAGTGTTCTGTTCTTTCACTATTTTGACATTCTGATGGATGGCCTGGCATTAACTAGGAAGAGTACAATATTATCCAGCCTGAATAACTAATCCCCTAAGAAGTCCAAAGTTGAAGGATCTTGGTGCACATGAATCTCATTAAATGTGCTTATAAAATGTGTTCTATCCAAACAAGCTTAGCAGACCCTAAAATAGCCTTTTCTGATCCATGTCTGGACCGCTGGCATGCCTCACAGATCTTTAAGCCAAAATTATTTAGTGAAATGGTGCCTGAACTCTGTGCATGAGAAAATTGGAAATGTTGATGTTAAATCTTCTGTTGACCAATTTTCAGTCATTCTGTCCATCTTTAGGGGCGCCCTGGACCAATTGGAACTCAAGGTCCAGCAGGTCCTGAAGGATTTGCTGGTCCTACTGGTTTATCAGGGTTAAAAGGAGAAAGAGGCTCCCCAGGCCCTCTGGGACCATATGGATCAAAAGGAGATAAGGTAAGATGAACCTTTGATGTAAGGGTTATAAGTACAAAAGTCAAATGTTCAGGCTCAGTTCACAGGGGAATACTGTTGTCCCTAAATATTTTGGTGCCAGGGCAAATACTTTAAGAAGAGCTGAGCCAAAGTACAGTATATGTACTTGTGTGAAAATGTCTTTGTGAAACATGTACAATGACTATACTGCAATAAAATAAAACTATGAAGAAAAGAAAGGAAGGAAGTGAGGAAGGGAGAGAAAGAAAGAAAGAAAGAGAGAGAGAGAGAGAGAGAGAGAGAGAGAGAGAGAGAGAGAGAGAGAGGGAGGAAGGAAGGAAGGAAGGAAGGAAGGAAGGAAGGAAGGAAGGAAGGAAGGAAGGACAAAGAAAAGAAAGAAAATGAGTGAATGAGTGATCTGGGCATAGTGATGGACATCTGTAATCACAACACTCAAGAGTCAGAAGCAGGAGGATTGCCACAAGTTCAAGGGCAGCCAAGCTACATAAAAACGCCCATCTCAAAGAAAAAGAAATAAATGGAGTAAATGATGGGCTGGTGGTGGAGGAAACCATTTCTGGAGACTCTCATAGCAGATAATCAAGTGAATATATTGGTTACTTGCACCACAAGTTAGCACACTCATGTGAAGTCATGTGGGTTTGATCTGTGCTTAGGTAGAGTCTGATCAGCTGATCAGTAGATATCAAACATACAACAGATAAGACTAGCAAGCAAGAACTCAGACTTAGAAGCATTCTGGGCCACAAATAGAAGGGAATGCACTAAATGAATGGTAATAACATGGTGACTGGCCTACTGAATCTTAACAACTTAATTTTGACCCTCTGTATTATCATCACCTCCTATTAATCTCGTATTGTGGGGAAGGGATTGCCATAGTAACTATAAGAGTAGCTGAAGCTATAACACTTATCTAGATGCATGAATAATGTGGATGGCAACTCATGAGTCACATATATTCACATCTTAGGAAAGGAATACATTGCACAGCATGTAAGGCCACCCAGAGTTTTACTTAGGAACAGAATGAACCAAGAGGCTGTAGTTGACAGGTTTTACCATCAGAAGGTTGTGGTGACTGAAAGGGGGTGTGGTTTGACTTGTTTGAATAAGTCAAAGGCCTAGCCTGCACTGGAACTGTCATTCGTGGATAAGCAAGAATTGCACATGTCCTCTGATTAAAAAAAAAAAGGGTTGTCTAGCTTGGGACCCTTATCTGAAGGGAAAAATGGACAGAAAGTTTTTGTTAGATTAGTCAAAGCTCTTCTGTTTTTATCAAAGATGTAAAGGCTCCCTGTAATATTGAGCATTAATTTTTAGGGCCTCCACTATACTGCTTAACACAAGAACTGGTCTCAGAACATAAGCATGCTCAAGACCTTAGATCAATCCCTTAGACTTGGGGCAACACAGCATGAGGAAGGAGATATAAAACATCAATAACTTGAGTCCTCAAATCCCATCAGCAAACATATTGAACCTAACAGGCATCCATTGGATTGTCTCATACATTTCTCTTCCTTCTCCTTTCTTTAGGGTCCCATGGGAGTTCCTGGCTTTGTTGGCATCAATGGGATTCCGGTGAGTGTGTACACTGAAGCAACTTTTTTCTTTTTTAAAAATTTATTTATTTTACATCCCAGTCATAGTTTTCCCTTCCTCCTCTCCTCCCAGCCTCTTCCCCCATCCCCCTCTGTTCCCACACCCCTAATCCACTCCTCCTCCTTTTCTGTTTAGGAAAGGGCAGGTTTCCCATGAGTATCAAAAAATATGGCATATCAAGTTGCAGTAAGACTAAGCACCTCCCCATGTATTAAGACTGGGCAAGGCAACCTAGTATGAGGAGTAGGGTCCCAAAAACTAGCAAAAGAGTCAGAGACAGCCCCTGTTCCCACTGTTAGGATTCCCATAAAAGGACCAAGCTTCAGGGCTAGAGAGGTGGCTCAGTAGTTAAGAACACTAGCTGCTCTTCCAGAGGTCCTGAGTTCAATTCCGAGCAACCACATGGTGGCTCACAACCATCTGTAGTGAGATCTGGTGCCCTCTTCTGGCCTGCAGGCAGGGATACAGGCAGAACACTATATATAATAAATAAATAAAATCTTTAAAAAAAAAAAAAAAAGGACCAAGCTTCACAACTGTTAACATATATATTCAGAATGCCTAGGTCAGTCTCATGCAAGCTCCCTGGATGTCAGTTCAGTCTCTTTGAGCCCCTATGAGCCCAGGTTACTTGATTCTGTGCATTTTCTTGTGTTATTCTTGACCCCTCTGGCTCCTACAATCCTTTCTCCTTCTCTTCAGGAGGATTCCCTGAGCTCAGCCTAATGTTTGGCTATGGTTCCTACATCTGTTTCCATCTTGCTGGACGGAGTATCTCTGATGACAATTGGACTAGGCACCAATCTATGTGTATAGTAGAATAACGTTAGGCATCATCAAATTGACGTGTTTTCCCCCCAGTCATGTTTGGTTCTATCCTATGTCTCTGGGTCACCCAGCCTGTGTGTCCTGATGCTCCAGCCAGTGTCAGGCATGGGCTTACTCTCCTTGCATGTGTTTTAGGCTAGACTGGTCATTGGTTGGCCACTCCCTCAATCTCTAGGCCACCCTTACCACAGAACATCCCATAGGCAGGACAGACTGTAGGTCAAAGGTTATGTGGCTAGGGTCTTGTATAATACTTGGCACCTACTGGCTATCACTTTCTGCTTCTGTCCCTACCACCTTCTTTCTATATTTAATACATAACCTTGGCCATGTTTGTCTACAAGGCTTTTCAGTCTTGTTTAAGAGACTTGGACTATACCGTAGAAAAAAGGAATGCTCCTCCACCTGAGAGGGACTTAAGCTTGCCCTTATCCTTCTAACAAGCCCTGAGAAGTTCTTTGAACCTTATCAAAACACTACTGGGGAAACTCTAGACTACCCATTGTCTTATGTTATGCTATACAACCTTCTGGTATCACCAGAGATAATTCAGTTCTCTTTGTTCCAATCTCTAGGCAACAATGTCTTGAGCTGCTATGTGCTCCTACTCTACTCTGAGGACAGGAAGAATATGGTTTTCCCTTCATAGATATCATCTGATCTTTTTTTTCTCTCAAATCTAGTAGACATTTGTAGTCTAAGAATACAAGACTCAGTTTCTTTGTATTTCTTACTTAAATCACATCACCCATCAGATATCTGCATTTTATTCAACTACAGTGTCTAGAAAATGTCCAGAAACAGGCCAATTGGAAAATTAAGTGGACAGTATAACCATCCTTTTTTGACATTCACCTTTCATTTTCTTATGGCTGTGTACCTATGGCTGCACAGGGCAGAATCCCTGCCCAGAGTGTGTCTTCCAGGCTCATGAGATGAGTGTAACTGCCAAACTGGAGGGCAGTCTTGCCCAATCATCCCACAGACTTGGCTGGGCCAGAGATGCACAGGTGAATGGAACTTTCGATGTCACTATCCTCCCCACCCCCGTTCTCTCTTTTGAGCTGGAACAGAGAAGAAGTGAATCTTGTACTGCCTAGGCTATTTCTAAATCTAAGATGGAAGTGGTCCTCAAGTCCAGCTGGCCACAGACACCTCCACCTTATGGTCAATGCAGGCATTGATCACTTACTTCTCTTTGTGGTTTCATTGCTTAGGAGAACGAGTTGAAGCTCTCCAGAATCCTCTAAATGAGCTGACTGTTCCCAAAAGACACACCAACCTTCTTGCCTTTTCCTTGACCAAAGGTTGTCTGTGTTTCCTTTAGACTTTTGATTTCTCTAGTTTCTGACTTCACCTCTCCCAACTATCTAAGACATACCTGTTGAGTATCTTCTGTGCAGTACTTACTTCTTCCTTCCTTCTTGAAGATCTCAGGAGTCCTTGGCATGTGATTCGCTACTCTAGTTCCTTGATGCATACAGTTCCCTGGTGTTGATGATTTTCTCTGACAGTTTCATCTAGCTCCTTTAAAGTACAGATAACATCTTCTATTCCCCCCAGTCCAAAGAGTCCCAGTGAGTCTAAAACATTTTGAAGAACTGACTCCTACTTCTAGTGTCTGTAAAAGCCAGAGTTCCCAGACTGATGGAGCTACCTCAGACAGAAAAACACAGACCCCATAGGCTTTGTCCAACTAATCTATCTGTTCAACTTTTAGCAACACATATTAAACCATTCAACTAAAGCCAACAGCTTCTCTGACACCTCTCACTAAATTGGATCACTATACAGATAACCCAATTCATTGTCTCAAAGGGCACAGCAGCCAGTGGAGAGGGCAAACAGAGCTTGCCTACGACTAGGATATTCAACATCAGCACAAAAGGCACTGGGGATGGTCCAGCTCAGTTGTGAGTTAGCGCTGTTGGCACCTGTCACAGATGCATATTTCTAAAATGCTTTCACTTAAAATGAGTTGAGAGCAGAAGATTGCAAGATGTCCTTTGAAATGAGATTTAGCTTTTCCCAGGGTGTCAACAGCAAACTTTCCCCCTAGTTTAGAGGTTTGTAAGTAAGCACACTAGATTTATATCCTGAAAGTGATCACATAGCACTCATTATGGGAACTTCTCCCTTGGGACTTGGGTCTTAGGAACACAACTTTTCTGGAACACAGCAGATCCATTCCCTTGTATATATAGAGAGCCATGAGATCCACTCAAAGAGCTATGCCCTTGGAATCTGGCATGCTCCAGTAAAATAATTAGCTATTGCCAAGGAGGGCAAAGTGCCAGAAATTCTGTGGTCCTGATCATTAAAAGGAGGTAGAACTCCACCCTATACCTTATCCTTGCTGACTTTCCTAGATCAAGACTTAACCATTTACTCATTTGCTACTTAACATCACTTGATGTTAAGCGTAGCACAATGTTGTTTCTAATGTTGACAACCCCTCTATAAGTTATGTATTATTCATCACCAGTTTACCAAAGGAGGAATTGAGTGCTCCAGCTAGAAAATAGTAAAGCTGGATTAGAACATAAGTCTGACTGGCTCAAAACCTTCGCTGCCCATTTTATCAGTAGAATGAAAAAGAAGCGATAGGTCTGAGTTGGTGGTCAGAGGTTAATTCCGGAGAATTTCACTAAGGTAGAGAAGGGGTAAACAGGTTTCCCTACCAGTGACAGGTATTAGGAGTTTAGATGAGAAAACCAGAGAACCATTCCATGAGGATACCAAAAGATAAGAGTCTAGACAAAAGTTTTGATGGCCAGGAGTAAGGAAGATCTTTAATACTGAGATAAACTATTGCTTTATCTTATTCCTACTACATGGCTGAAAGATAACCCTTAGGAAATTGGGCACCCCACACATAGAGCTTGACTAAATAGAGGTGAATAGAATAGATTTAGAGGATGTGGCAGGATTACAGGGAAACAACAATAGATGATGGAACAACTGACTCCAAACTATTAATACTGGAACATTACAGAGCTATTATACATCTGTTGTCCAACAGATACTAAGACTGTAGGGAAATCTGGCTATTTAAAAAAACCAACAACTTTCTATATGAAAGCTCTACATGGGAACTGATGCTGGATCTTGGTTAACAGAACGGAATATGTTCACATGGCATCTCCTCTGTGGAAAACTGATTGGCCACAAATTATCAAGTCTTATTAAAATCTCACCTACACTCCCAGTTTGTCACAATCACATGTCAGGTAATTGTTTCAGTTAAGGATCCATCTCTTCTCTTCTCCATATGCACTACCATGGAAGGCAATTGGTTAGCTGGGGAGTTAGTAAGCATTTTCTTATAGCTCATATGAATTCAATAAGTTTCAGATTTGAAGAACATAATGTTTTAATCTAATAAAAGCCAATTGTATTGGGGCATGGTGCAAACAGATGAGCTTAATAGATTATTGGATAGGTTAATGAAAGGTAGACTTCCACCTTCTCTTAAACATACTTTCAATGGAGAAATGTTTATTTAATGATTTGAGGGAAACGTTCAAAATAGGCCTTTCAAATTACCAGTAGTCCCTCCTTATCCATGGAAATAACTCATGAATTCTAAATTGCACATTGTTCTGAGTGGTATAATGAACTCTAATGCCAACCCACTCCATCCTACCTGTGATGTGAATCATCCCCTTTTCCAGCATATCTATGAATATTTATGCTATATTCTCTAGCAGCCTATTAGTCACTAAGTAGCTATCTTTAGCAGATCAATTTTCACAGCAGTATCACCGTTCTTGTGCTCATATAATCTATATTTTACTTAATAATAGTCCTAAAGCAGAAGATTAGTGATGCTGGCAATTTGGATGTGACAAATAGAAGTAAAACACTTCCCTTAAAGAAGTGAAAGTTAGCTTAAAGAGCAAAGAAAAGACTCATGTGCTGAGATTACTACAATCTAACATAAGACAAAATCTACCCATCAAATTGTGAAGCAGGAAAAGGACATTTCTACTAGTTTTGAGGTCTACCATCAACCTGCAAAAGCTATGCCAACAAAAGAACAGATCTGGGGCTCATCCCAGTTGGCAATAAAGAGTTGAGGACTCAAGTATGAGGAATGTTTCCCCTGCAAAGCTGAAACCATCATTTTAGTAGTCTGAACTCACACATTGATATTAATGGTCTGTTTACCCTCTACAACTCCAGTAACAATAAAAAAAATGAGATGGAATTCTGTGGCACATTTTCTTTACAAGACTATGGTAAATGAGTCTTTCCTCTGATATAATAGTCCCCCCCTTATTTATTTGGGATGCAGTCTAAGATGCCCAATAGTTGCCTGAAAACATAGGGAAAGGCATGGGGTTATAAAGTTTGCTGCATCTAGGTTTTCAGGCAACTACTGGGAACTGTACTTGTGTGTTGGTAGGGAAAAACAGTATATACCAAGCAGGTTCTCTTTCCTTTTGTCTTCTAGTTGTATGTAGACTTCTGGAGACTTGGGCTGGAGGAGGGGCCAGGCAAAGAAAAAACACAGGTGTCTTAATTCTCTCATGTTCTCCATCCCCAGAATGTTATTCCAGAATCTGTCTGGTCTGAGGAATCTCAAACTTTGGCATAGTTCTCTGTTGATAGCAGATCGGCTGCCAGATAGCTAAATCCCATTTTGGTATATCTCTGTTCTCAATGAAGGTGAAGTTTAGTATCTTAACTATTGTATCTGTCCATGTTTGAGCCCTTTAGTTTCAGCTTGAATCTTATTAAAGCACCAGATGTCTTTTGGGGGGGGATAACTTGAGCTGTGATTGGCAACATATATCTAGGTACAAAGGAAAAATTTGAGAACATACATGATGAAGCTAAGGGAGTAATAAGCCAGAATTTAGTGGTGCACTTGCCTATTCTCATTGTGGAGCCTTTTGAATTCGCTGACAGTCCTGCACCTGACTTGATCCCTTCTTTTCTCTTTGAACAGGGACACCCTGGACAACCAGGTCCTAGAGGTCTACCTGGCCTAGATGGTTGTAATGGAACTCAAGGAGCTGTTGGATTTCCAGGCCCTGATGGCTACCCTGGGATTTTAGGACCACCTGTATGTTACCGGATCTTTGTATCTTAATGCAAATGCACCTCCAAAAGTCTTCCTTTTTGTTTCTTTGGGAACTTCATTAAGTCTCTGCAGAGAGTCACTGTGCTACCTTGTCCAATGCAAGAGTTTACACTGACGGCACCACAACAGCAAAACTCTTCACAAATGCCACTTGTGGGATGCGCATTCTACATGGCTTTAGATTACTTTTTAATGCTACTTTTGGAATTGTCAAGATTATTAAAACAAGCAAACAAATAATAGCTGTAGTACATTTCAGAGTAAAACAGGCACTTGGGCCATTTGGCATGTTCCAATATTGGGTAACATTGGAATGTGCTTGGAAGACCTTCATGTGATCATGAGCATATTAACAAGAAGCTAGAGGTGTGGCAAGCTTGGTTTATACTAGTAATTCTTAACCAGGGTTAATTTTGCTCCTTGGGGGTATTTGAATTAGTATTGATAACTTTAGATGTCACAACTAGGGACACAGGATAGCACACACTCCAGAACATCAACAAACCAATTTGTCCAGTATCAGTAATGCAGAGGTTAAGAAACACTGTACTTCGTTTGTTTCCCACCCCACATCATTACCCTGGATTATAAGGTTAATATTCTATTTTTTTGGTCTCATGTCTCCACTTTTGTTTAATTTCATTCATTCAGACAGAGGTCCAATATTCAGATATCATGCCATTTTCATATATCATGTAAACAGTAGATATCATGCCCTTACAAGAGGTAATTTATGAGTGGTTGGAAAGAGAAAAATAACACATTTCAAGCTCAATATTAACCTAAATTGGAAAAACCTAAATCTGTAAGAATCGTGATGAGAGACTTTTATGAAACTAGAAATCATGCCACCAATTAGACAGATCTCCTAGGTATATGAGTTGCTTTCAATAACCAAGTTGTGGCATATGAGAATACTTGTGAAAATGTGACAATGAAGACAGGCAAAGTACAAGCCCCAAACTGGCATAAAGGACCCGGACACCAAACCAATATACGGCAGTGGGATAACATGGAAAGCTGTGGTCCTAATATGGGATAATCTGTATGAGTAATGAAGGCTCCTGAATACTGTCGTGGCAATAGAAAGGGGGACAGAATAGATATTAGAAGTCTAGCAAAGCTGGAGTTCCACCCCCAAGAAATGGAGTAAATGTCTGAGGTAACAGACATCCTCTGAATGACAGAACCCCAGAGTAGAAACCTAATCCATGCCTAAAATATCACCTTAAGCTTAAATAGAAACCTGAGTATGTGTTTATTAAGCTGAACTTACCTCCTGATGAATATCCATTCACTAAGTGTCTTTGAAGCTTCTTGGAAAAGAATAGGGACCACAAAAATAAGGGGAAGCAGACAATGTTAAGAAACTAATTTGTATTTCTAGGCCCTTATTTTAATACACCAGTAGTCCCTGAACTTTAGGAATTCATCGTCAATCAAGACTTTGCTCCCCTAAGTGTACCCCCAATACTAATCTGGACTCCCCCTTAGATGTAAAATCATTAATTTATTTCCCCAAGGGGGTCATAATGGTAGCAGATGTAAGTCAGCACTTGCTACTAAGACAACAGAAAAAATCTGGTTGAAAGACTAGAATCGGGTACACTGAACTGTTTTCCATGATAATAATGAGACACACTAGCCTCTCCAAAGGTTCGAAGCTGAGTTTTTGTGGCAGAAACACAGGATGAAGTTGGTTTTATAGTTATCTTTTAGACCCATAGCCTACATATTGGCACACAAAAGCACGTAGCCTCTAGCCTGTTTTTAACATTTTAAAAATAAATGATAAGAAAAATTTGTGACAGATCCCAGATTTGACTTACAAAACTTAAATTACTATCTTGATCCATTACAACTTTTGTTGGCCTTTGACCTAGACCAAGACCCTGTTAGTAATGTATAACTAAAAGGGGTAGTGTTTACTTAAAGCAGTGCTCTGAATAGATATAAAGTCTGCTGCTTACTAGCCCTCATCCCTTCACAGGCCCCAGACATAGAGACAGAAGAAAGGCAGCCAGCCTTGAGATGAGCTCTTCAGAGGTTGGGCTTTGCCCCTTAACACAGCCAATTTTTTTCACAGACTAAGACACATAATTTCAGGTTCTCATTGCCTGATCCTCTGTCTAATCAGGTCATATTGCTAGCAAAACTCTGTGTGTGTGTGTGTGTGTGTGTGTGTGTGTGTGTGTGTGTGTGTGTGTGTGTGTGT
>CABHPQ010121221.1:0-10003 GCA_902168405.1 Peromyscus aztecus | reverse complement strand
GGCATCTCCCTCTGATGAATACCGAGGCCCTGATAAAGCTGCCCTCATGGCCCAGGTGTACTAAGGATCCCATGTAACACCGAGGAGTGTGACATGGCATTCGGAGAAAGAGCACTGCTGTCTTCACTGCATCAGTGTCCTGGAGCATCCCCCAGCCCAGTGGGTGAGAAAGGACCACAGACAAATGATGGAAGCAAGGTGCTTCTCTTCCCACTGCCCTTCACCAGAGTGGGACAAAGCGTCAACACCTTTTTACCACATTGCAGTAACTCCATTCCACTCTGCCAGCTGCTCTCTGCCTGTCTAGAAGACACACTGGTAAAATGCATCCCTTCCTACTCAGTCAGACCCTGTGAGCATCACTGTGTTTATGTACACTAAACCATGGAGCTTTTCTGAAATAAATTACTGCTAAAAAACAACAACAGAAAACAAAACCATAAAAGCTAAGGGACTGTGACTACAATGATTGTGACATCCTATAACCTGCCCCTTTCTTTATTGAAAGAAAATAAGTATCAATGCAGCATGTTTCTATCCCAAGAGCACGGAGAAAGTGAATACCACCCCAATACATACAAGCCCCCCAAATGAGAACCTACCTGTGGTATTGTATTCCCCCAAATATTGTGCATGCTAATAAACTTATCTGGGGTCAGAGAACGGAACAGCCACAATATTAAACAGAGGTTAGGCAGTGGTAGCACACGCCTTTAATCCTAGCATTCCAGAGACAGAAATCCCTCTGGATCTCTGTGAGTTCAAGGCCACATTGGAAACAGCCAGGCATGGTGACACACGCCTTTAATCCCAGCAAGTGAGCCTTTAATCCCAGGGAGTGGTGGTAGAAAGCAGAAAGGTATATAAGGCGTGAGGACCAGAAACTAGAAGCATTTTGGCCTGGAGAAGCATTTGGCCTGGTTAAGCATTTAGGCTTCTAGCAGCAGTTCAGCTGAGAGTCATTCGGATATGAGGACATAGAGGCTTCCAGTCTGAGGAAGCAAGACCAGCTGAGGATCCGGCGAGGTGAGGTGGCTGTAGCTTATTCTGTCTCTCTGACCTTCCAGTGTTCACCCCAATACCCGGCTCAGGTTTGATTTTATTAATAAGAACTTTTAAGATTCATGCTACACCTACCCTATTCTGATGAACAAGGGAGAAGGAGAAGGGCAGAAAGTTGCTTTTCCTAATGCCAGGCTTGACAGAAAAGAGCTACTTCTAAAGAGATCCTTCCAATCTCCTAGATGTTAAAAGGGCAGGAAAACAATAAATGGGGCTGAGGATACAAAAGAATATCAGAACTAAAAGCAAATTTAAAGACGATGTCATCCATTTATTTCAAGAGACGTCAGAAGATTAGGCACTCATCCTCATCGTCAGTAACAGGGAAGCCAGGCACAGCAATCAAAACCAAACCTGTCACCATGAAGGTGGCATCTTCACTATTTAAGGTCTGTCCTTAGGCTGGCAACAGTGTCGCTTCTAGGGTTCAGAGTCTTAGCAACTTTAACATGCTTTTGCTTTCACGACTCAGATCTACCATGTTTAGCATTGCTTTTACATGGGAAAACAATTTTAAGGAAACTTACCAGCAAATAAAACCCCAGTGTTGGCTTCATTCTTGTGTGATAATACAGATTTTTCCATCCATTTTTTTTTCTCTTAATTGGAACTGTCTATGTTGTCAGTTTTTGATTGCTTCTTCTCAGTTGTTGGCCCCAAACGTAAATGTTGTATGATTGATAAACAGTGCAAATTTGACTTTACATAAGAACCATCCTGAAGGAGAAAAACATCAGAAGTGGGACCATCAAACACCCCATTTTTAACGTTTTCTCCTTGAAACCCAGCAGACATTGAGCTATCACAGACTGACATCAGACATGACATTTTTTTTCTCCTGAAACAAAGGTGCTTAAGGTTCTCACACACGTGATGATTCATCCCACTGAAAGTGCTAAAGGATTTAACTGTTGGAGAGACACCGTGTGAAACGCATCATAAACTGAAACCATCAACAGAGTATTCACTGTTGTAGTCTTCTCGCTGTCCTAATGGCAAAAGCTTTTGACACCCAGCAATGTGTTTAGCGGTCTAATGGAAAATAACAAAAAAAAAATTGAGAAAAATTGTAAGTCACCTTGCAAAGTCCCTTTGCTGAACTTGGAATGAAATTGAATAAAAATGACCACAATATAACCTGTTGAGTATGTTCTATTTTAGCCTAACTTCAATAAAGGATTAGTTTTCACTCTTGAAACTCAAAATGCTTTAGGTCCATTACCCTGGGAGAGGTAAGACAGAAATATACCTCTTATATTTGCTGTCAGCATTATAATGAACATTTTATTGTGACCATTATCTGAGGCCTGTTCCAGTTTTCATTGCTGTGGTGTTTACCACCCAAATATTTTATAAGTAAGAAATGTGAACTTGGCAGATGGACTGAAACTGCTAAAATGGGAAATTATCATGTTTAATGCCTCCATCAATAAAGTTGCCCACTGTTCTCCACATTTGCTTGAAAGCTTGGTGGCATTAAAAAAAAAAAAAGAAAGAAAGAAAGTAGAAGATAACCCAAGAGCAATGACATGGCAAGGCAAGAAGGCATGGGGTGGGGAGGGGAGGCATGGAGGGCATGATGAGTCAGAGACTTGAGTTGGAGCTCAAAGAGAGCAGGGCAAGGAGTGAGGCCTAGGGGAAAAGAGAGACCACAAAAGTCAGGGACTCTGGGCTGAAAAGAGAGAAAACATGATACAACTTGTGAGGATGGTTAGTCTTAACCACAAAGAGAAACGTTAGAGATTTGGGTCAGATCAGCCTGAGACTTCTGGGTTTTGAGGTCTTCCAGAAAGAACTTTCAGATGAGAGTGGGACCAAGGGGCTCATGGAAGGGAAAGGTAGAATGGTGACCTGGTCATGAAACCATGAAGTTGGGTGTTAGGTTATAGCTGTCAGAGCTGTCTCCAGGGAGCCCTCACGCTGCTGTATACCCTGTGAGCTGTGACTAACTACCCCTTTTTCTGTAGTGCCTATTTGAGGATGTTTATATCATAAACAGTCTTGAAAGACTCCCCCTAGAATAAGGGCAAGCAGCTCTATTTCCATTATAAATATTTCAGGTATCTTTAGCTCTGGGCTGCCCTTGTATATAACCCAAACAACCTCCTGTTGACCTGGCTGTTCCCACTGTAGAAACACGAGAACACTCTGAAGTAACACTCTGGCTAGTGCTGTTACTCTATTAAACAGCTCATTGCCTGTGGCGCATGAGTCTACTACCTTCAACCAGCAGTCACAGAACTATTTAGCTTAGGACTCTTTGTGTATTATTTTGATTCTTTATATTCCTGTCACTTCAGGCAGTAAGAATGGAATGCTAAAAAATACATGGATTTTGGAAGAGAAAGGATGAGGACATTTAAGACAATCTGAAGCAAGACTGAGAATTTGTTGTAAGCATCTTGTTAGGATGGTATGGTCTGGGAATAATAAGTAGTCCTCTGATGCAGGGTTAAATGAAGGGAGAAAACTAGGAAGGTGGTTACATTCTTACCATCGTTTGCTGTGAGGTGTTTTGTTGACATTGGCCATTCTCATTGGAGTAAGATTAATTCTCAAAGTAATTTTAATCTTTGTTTCTCTAATTGCTAAGGATGTTAAAAGTATTTCAAAATATTGCCTAGCCATTTTAATTTTTTGAGAATGCTATGTTCAGATCTGTAACCCATTTTTAATGTTTCATTTGTTGTTTTGATTCTTTGTTTTTTGAGTTCTTTTTATATTCTGAATATTAATCATCTTTCAGATATGTTGCAGGCAAAGATGGTCTCCCACTCTGTAGGTTTTCTTTTCCCTCAATTGATTGTCTCCTTAGCTGTACAGAAAATTTTACTTTTATGCAGTTTGATTGTTCACCTTAATTCATGAGCAAACAGAGTCCTATTCAGAAAGTCTTTCCTACATCTATATAATATAAGATACTGCTATATTTGCTTCTATCAATTTTAGCATTTCAGATTTCAAATTTAGATCTTTGACTATTTGGAGTTTATTTTAATTCAGAGTAATAGATCATAGCTAGAGATGAGAGAAATACAAATCAAAACAGCTTTGAGATTTCGTCTTACCCCAGTCAGATTGACAGATCAAGAAAACAACGAAGAGCAAATGCTAAAGAGGATGTGGGGAAAAGGGAACTCTCATTCACTGTGGGTGGGATTGCAAACTGGTGCGGTCACTATGGAAACCAGTATGGAAAATTCCCCAAAAAAGCTAAAAATAAATCAACTGTATGACCCGGGTATACTACTTCTTGGCATTTACCCAAAGAATTCAACCCACTAAGCTGTGTTCGTTGCTGCTCTGGTCACAATAGTTAGGGAGTGGAAATGTCTAAACATCCTTCGACCAACAAATGGATAATGAAAATGTGATACACATATACCATGGAATACTATTCAGCTATAAAGAAAAGCAAAATTCTGAACTTTGCAGGGGAATGGATGGAACTAGAAAAGAACATATTGAATGGGGGCGGGAGTAACACAGACCCAGAAATACAAAGGCCACATGTTCTCTCTAATCGGAGGTTCCTACCTCCAAATCTTCAAATGTGAGTGCATAGCCCAGAGGAACTGCAGAAACCAGGAAAGTATAAAGGGAACGTTGCAAAGGTAGGGGGGTTTGGGGAGCAACAGGGAGAGGAATAGCAACATACATGTGACCCAACTGGGAAAACAGTTAAAAGGGTGCTCTTTAAGGAGGGGGGAAGGATAATTACAGAAGAAGGAAGGAGGAGAGTAAAATAGTAAAATATGTCTGAAAAGTCATAAGGAATCATACTATTAACTATTTATCTTGACAAAAACCTATAACATGTGTAATTCTGTTTTTAACCTGTGTGATTCTATGCATAAACATACACATACAATCTCAATGAACTTTTGTCATCCAAGCTGACAATGCCCCCTCTGAGAGCCAAAGACCTCCTAACAGAAACCCCAATACCAGCCGTGAGATACCCTCTCTTGAGATGTTATTCAGGAATGTCCAAGAGGCTAGAGAAACATGCGTCCTATTGCTTTTGCTTGGTTGCCCCCACACATAGATGGAAGGTAAGAATCTCTATTGCTGAAGATATCAAGCATTTCAGAAACAGGGCCCACATGTCCCTGAGCTGGAACTGACCTAAATGTCTCCATCACTGAAGATCAGCTATCATGGTACCAGAAGGTGTCACCAAAGCTTCCAAAGGAAGGAGGCAAGCAACAGTCCTAATCAACTATGACACCTGTGAACTACAACGATGACTGACCTGGGATGAAAACACTAATGATGCAGTAGTCACATCAATACTTTGACCATAACTATCAGCTCTGTAATTTAAATTAAGACCCACTCAACAAGAGGGAAACATTCCCGGTACTGGAAACTTACCCACCTGCTCATTGCTAGTGAAGGAAGGGATCTTGGATGAGAACCTATAACTACCTCTTTACTAGACCAGCATAATCCCTAATAACAATCTATAAACACTTGTTTTTTTACCCACAGGTAAGTGTAGTCCTCAGCCTGCATCAAAGACACTTCTCATTGCAAAAGAAAGAGACCACTAGAGAAAATCACAACATTAAAATGGAGAGTTGTGAAGCCCAGTACCAATGGATACATCTACAAAACACTCCCACATTTAAGGCTGAGGATGGAAAGATTATAAGAGTCATAGGATCAGAGGATTTTCTGTGAGATTCTGTCTCCTACTTATGTTAGAAAGTACACTCATAATGTCTCAGCAATATGACTACCTAAACATAAGCTTGACAAGGACAACACCAATAAGCGTGCCAAAGTGTATGAAGGAAAACACAGGAGACTTCAACCCTACACAAAGAACTACAGGTAACTAAGGAATTTCCAAAGTGGGAGAAATAGGATTCTTCAGGCAGGAGTACACCAATTGGTTATCCAATACCAAATGCTCAGCCTTGAAGACATACATAGAAGTAACATTCAGACTAAATTGGTTATATTGTAGGAATATATATGTGACTATGTTTGTATGTATATGCATATATATGTTTTGCATGTAACAACAATTAATGGAAACAGACGCCATGAATTTGAAAGAAAAGGGGTCTATGGGAAGGTTCTGAGGGAGGAAA
Source organism: Peromyscus aztecus (assembly GCA_902168405.1). NCBI lineage: Eukaryota > Metazoa > Chordata > Mammalia > Rodentia > Cricetidae > Peromyscus > Peromyscus aztecus. The sequence continues at coordinate 3,839 of CABHPQ010121221.1, read as the reverse complement.
AGAGAGAAAGAGATAATGCAATTATTATAATTTCAAAAATAAAAGGAAAATATCAGATCTGTGAAAATATAGAAATAAGTAAATATGCAGTATTTTGAAACAACAAAAGAAAAATGAAGTCATAAAATTTGTAGGTAAGTGGATGGAAATAGAGCATAAATTTAGAGAGGTAACTCAGACCTAGAAAGACAAACTCTACATATTCTCTCTTATTTGTGGATCCTCCTCTAAATTCTTAGCTATGACCATATAACCTGGGGTAACTTCAGAAACTAGGAAAGTAAAAAGAGATTGTGGGGAGAGGTGGAAAAAGACCTCTAGAGAGAAGGGTAGTGGAACACAGGTTGCTATGAAGAGGGAGGTAGATAAAAATGGACAAGGGGATTTTAACTGTGATGAAAGAGAGGGATATGGAAGGGGTAAAAAACATTTAAGATGCTCAAGAAAGCCATTGGAAATGTTTGCTTTAAAATGCATATAATATGCTTAGTTTAAATGAAGTTATACCATTTGGGGGTAATAATGTTATCTCAAAGAGCCATGGACTATCTAGTAAAAACCCCTGTCCAAGGAAGCCTCCCACCAAGTTGCTGGGCAGAAAAATCTAAGACTACTAACACAATATAGGCTAGTGTTGTTGCCCTTGGTTGCCTCCCAGTTGAAGACCCCATTACCCCATTACCACACTCTTCAGATGCAGGATATGAAGGAATCCATCTGTTGCTGACCTCAGGACTAGCACTCAAAGTCCCCCAGGAGTGCTGTGCAAGAGGCCAAGGGAAAAAAAAAATAATCAACGATCCTTTCTAAACGCAAAGATTATTGACCACCACAACAACCAGAATGGCAAGATCATATAATCTGATTTATGGCTTACCAAATAGGAGTGAATTCATGCCTGGCACTGTAAACCTACCCATAGGTGGTGAGGTCATGGACCCTAGAGGAGAACATAATACTGCCTCTTCTCTACACCAGTATAATTTCTAACCTCATTCTAAATATTTACCCTTATATCCATAGCTCTTTCCCATAATGAAAGAAGCTTATTTTTGCCTCAGATAGAGATCATTACAAAAAAACACAGCTAGTCAAAATGTAGAGAACAATTGACCATGAGGTACCCAGATTTAGTTGATACAGCAACAATGCAACTCCAACATATAAGGCTCAGGGAGAATTGCGGGGAAAAAGTCAGAGAAGATTCTAAGAGTCAGAGGACCAAGCTGTCAGCTGTGCAATAGTGTCTTCTGTATATGGCACGGAGGCTGTGCCCATGAAATCTCAACAATATAGTCACCTAAACAAGATCTGCGTACCAGCTGACACCAACATAGATGGGAAAAATTTCACAAAGCCCCATTCCTAAAGGAAGAGCTGTAGGCAATCAATGGCTATGAGAGAGGGGGAATCAATATTCTCTAAGGAAAAAACCCTTGATAGGTTGTCTTATTCCAGTGGTCAGCTCAAAAGAGATATTCATACAAGCCACACTACATAGTCTCAGCAGGTTGTATATACGTAACATACATTACATGTATATATTCATGTGATAATGACTGAAGACCTTGGAGATTACCCTTCTGTAGTTGAACTTGGGAGTTTTTCTTTTGGAAAAGCACACAGCAGACCATCTTCCAATGCAGAGCCATCACCACTGGACAAGAATGCCATCTTTAGTTCAGGATACTGTCTGCCTGTAATGCTCATCCGGAATTTCACATTATATCCCATGAAATTAATCAGTGAAACAGCACCTAAGCAAGAGTGAAATGAGGAGCAAAACATATATTTCACCCCACTACAGAGGCACCTAATCCTTTAAGAGGGAAGTGTCCATTCACTGCTTGTTCCATAATCCATCAACAAGGTCCACAAGGCAGTTAAGCACAGTCATGCACAAATGATCACAGAAAGAATCATGCACAAAATAGGCCTTTGTACTAAAAGGCTATTGGGAATGTCTCAGCTATCTTCATGTACTTCAAAGAGGAAAATGGCCCCAGGATACATCAATCAATAGCTTGAATGAAAGAAAGAACTTGAAATAACCATTTATGAATAAGTTAATTCAACTGACTGAGAATGAGGAAGTAACTTATTTAACGTTCCAAGGTCTTTACATGGGATAATATGATCAAGTTGTGGGCACTGACATAAAAAGATTCACAGACTGTAATTATAATAGAAAGGAAGGTGTCTTCCCAAGGTTAACCTCACTTTAATTTATGGATAGTATCTTTAATGTACAAGGCTAAGGTGTGTGGCAGCTTTAATGGAGTCAGGACTTCACAAGGAAAACATATATTATGAAGCATTGACTATATATAGGAAAACTAATAAAATAGGTAAAGGATTGCAACTGCTAAGGAAAGGATTATAGCTGCCATGGTTCTTGCCCTGTCTTTTAAGGGAGAAAATCCACTATTTAAAGAACAGTGGAGTTCACTATAGTGAAACAATAATTTAGAATACACTTATGAATAATTGAGACTTCATATCAATGCAGATATGCCAACTATTAGGGAATACAGGTATCATCCCATAGAATGCCTTCATTCAAAGGCCCAATGGACTTATACTCTTAGCTTAACTCACCTGAGATTTCACTCAAAAATAATTCTTCAGTTATACATCAAACTGTTAGCATGTTTCCCACAGAAGCACTTAGGACACTGTTGCCCATAGTTTAAATTATATCCAAGAAATAAAAACAAGATATGTTAAAATGCTAATCTTGTATGTTTCTGTTTAATTGACTATAAGTGGAGATAAATAAAAATATGAACTCTATTGGTAAACTACTAAAAAATGAGATTATCATAAAGAAGAATACAGGCTGGTGCATAGTATATAATCAGAAAGTCTTGAGTTATTATTAGTTTAGCATCATTATTATTTGAGAAAGGGAACCTACAGAATTTTCACACTCAAATAAAATAATCCAGCTAGACAGAAAGTTCTTAAAGAGACATGGGATTTATGTCAAAATGTTACTGGGGTCATCTTTTGTTCTTCAAGACAGAAAAGAAACCTAAAATTTATATTCTACCTTCTATTAAAATGTTTAGAATAGAAAGAATCACCTGGGAAATTGTTACAGTGTCAGTTCTGATTTAGTGAGTGGTATGCTTTGGATCTTGATGTTTTCTAAAGACATGTGTTAAAGAATCTCTAGCCAATGGTGTCAATGAGAGACAATGGAAGATTTTAGAGGTGGATATGGGTCATTTGGAGAATGCCCTTGAAGATAATATTGGGACCTCAGCTACTCTTTATTTTCTCACTCTATGCTCTGTCTTAGTCGGGGTTAGTAGTGGTGTGATGAAACACCATGATCAAAAGCAAGCTGGAGAGGAAAGGGTTTATTTGGCTTACACATCCGTGGTAATGTTCATCACTGAAGGAAGTCAAGGCAGGAACTGATGGAACAGGGCAAGAGCCTGGAGGCAGGGGCTTATACAGAGACCATGGTGGGGAGGGGGTTTGTTGCTTACTGGCTTGCTCCTCATGGCAATGTGCTCAGCCTGCTTTATTATAGAACCCAAGACCACCAGCCCAGGGATGGCACTACCCACATGAACTGGGCCTCCCCCCATCAATCACTAATTTAAAAAAAATGCACTACAGGCTTGCCTACAACCTGATTTATTGAGGCATTTTCTTAGTTGAGGTTCCCTCCTCTCACATGACTTTAGCTTGTGTCAAGTTAACATAAGCTATCCAGCACAGCTTCCCAGTCAGCCATAGTGAGGTGAACAAGCCTCTTCTACCAATGCTTCTGTCATGATGTGCAAGTCTGCCTCGGACTCAAATCAACAGTCAAATGACTGTGGACT
>CABHPQ010121212.1:9565-20999 GCA_902168405.1 Peromyscus aztecus | reverse complement strand
GCTTGAACCTTTAAGCTTTTCTGTCCAGGATTTTGCTGGTGCTCTATGGCGGCTAAAGGCACACCGCTCATCTCGAGCCCCTGAAAGGGTGCGCAGACTGCTCAGTGGCACACGGATAAAGCTGCTCTCACTTCTTTTCCATTTTCTATCTCGACCACTGAAAAAACTATCCAAGTGCTGGGCGGTGGTGGCATATGCACGCCTTTAATCCCAGCACTCAGGAAGCAGGGGCAGGCAGATCTCTGTGAGTTCGAGGCTATCTTGGTCTACAAAGCGAGTTCTAGGACAGCCAGGACTACAGAAGGAAACCCTGTCTTGAACATCCCCCACCCCCAAATACCCAAGAGCCAGGCGTAGCAAACAAACAGGGATTTAAAAAATACTTTGTGTGTGTGTGTGTGTGTGCTATGACATGCATGTAGAGGTCAGGGAACAACTTTGTGGAGCCAGCTCTCTCCTTCCATCTTTATATGGATTCTGAGGGTTGAACTCAGGGCATCATTAGGCTTGTGTGCCATCTTGATGGCCCCATCTTTTTTTTTAAACATTTTATTGATTTTTTTTTATGGATTTCACATCATGCATCCTATCCCACTCATCTCCCTGTCCCCTCGCTTCTGCCCTCTGCCCTTGCAACCTTCCCCCTCATCAAAACAAAATTTAAAAGTAAAACCAAAAAACCCCAAAACAAACAAACAAACAAATCCCATATGGAAGCTGTGCTGTGGCCCAGTGAATCACACAGTTTACCCTTTAGTCCATATATCTTTACTTGCAAGTGTTCATTGCTATGAGTCATTGGTCTGGCCTGAGGCCTCTGGCTTCTGTTACACCATCGATACGGGGTTCTCCCTGGGGCTCCTCTTGGATATCCTGTTATTATCCTGTGTCATGGAGACCCGCATCTTTGGATCTGAAGGTCCAGCCCCTTCACATGCTCCTGCAGTTTATAGATAAGGTGGATGTTGGGGTGGGCTATCTAATAGCCCTGGTTCTGGGCCTGGGTGGTAGCCGGGTTGGTCAGCCTGCCAGCTTTCCCTCATGGTAACTACCCGGGGAAGTTCTCCAGCACTGCCCTGGCTAGCTCACCCAATGCAGCAGGCAGCAAGGAGAGGGGCCAGTTCTCCTGCTCTTGGGCCCTCAAATCTGGGTCACCCACACTCACACCACCAGGGCCAGCTCTACTGTTTTGTCCAGGCAGGTGCAGGGTCCTCTCTCCTGATTGCTGTACTTGATGAGAGACAAGGACAGCTCTTTGGTTTTCATGGCCCCAGGCTGCCCCCCCCCCCCCGCCCCCTGCCGTGGGTGGCAAGGAGTTGGGGCGGCATATTTCCCTCATCCATGCCACCACATGGCCTACGAGGGAGGGGCAGGCCACTCTTCGGCTCTCACGACCACAGGACCAGCTCACCTGAGCCCCTTGATGGCCCTGTCTTAATTAACCATTTTTTACTGCACAGTTCAGTAGTGTAAAGTGCATTCTCATTCCGTTCCGCAAATGGCAACTCTCCACCAGTTTCTCCTTGTCCTCTCCCCGGCCCTTAGCAGCTACTTTTATATTTTCTCTTTCTATGATTTTTAGAATTTCTCTTTATTATTTTATTATCTTGTGGGCGTTTGAATGAGAATGGCTGCCATAGGTTCATATATTTGAATACTTGGTCCCAATTAGTGGAACTGTTTGGGAAAGATTTGGAGATATGGCCTTGTTTGGAGAGGTGTGTCATTCGGGGTTGGGGGACTGAGGTTTAAACCATTCCCAGTTGCTCTCCCCAGCTCCCAAACACAAGATTGCCAATTATTGTACTGCCTAAGCGTCCTGACAATATGAACTCAGGACACACTACCACTTCCTTAAAATTTCTCCAGAACCTCTTAACATCTGCCTAAATCCAGCTCTAATCCCCATCCCCTCTTCTGTTGGAGGAAACGTCTCTTGGGACCCCTGAAGCTATGTTTTGCTGGCCGCTCAAGCTACACGAAGCTAATCTGGTGTGGTCTACAGGTGTGCTCCTTATTGTTTTTTGCACCCGACCTTTTGGTTGCCAGCTGCTTAGCATCAGAGTTGTGAAAGAAATGTGAATAGGCACTGTTTTCAAAGCTAGGCATTTTCTTCTTTTCTCTTTCCTGTCTCCAATGTGGTTTAAGCCCACACATCCCTCTTTTTAAAATGTCCACTGTTTCAGGGGAAACTGTTTAGGAAGCTATTGTTTGTGAACATTAAACAGAATATAAAATCGCGGTGATCAGTGGGACTTTAGGTAGTGAGCGTTGGCGGCTACGAGGTTCTGTAGATGTAGCACAATGGCATGAGAGGTACATTGAGGCTCTGCTTGAATGCGGTTAAGGGAATTTGATTGCCAGGACTAAAGCTTGGGACTAAGGTGAAACTGAGTTAGGCATTCATGCAAAAATGTAATGTAGTGCTAAAAATTTTTAAAAACCCTTAAAGGCGAAATATCATCAACAGTCAGCAATATTTTGAAAAAATGTTTGGGCAAAAGTATCTATGATGAATGCAAACTAAAAAAAAAAAGAAAAAGAAAGGCAAGTTTTGTGGCCCACACCTTTAATCCTAGCACCCAGAAGGCAGAAGCAGACAGATTTTTGTGTGTTGGAGACCAGCCTGGTCTACATAGTGATTTCCAGGCCAGCCAGGGCTACATAGTCAAACCCCGCCTCAAATAACCCAATAATAATAATAATGGGATGTATAAAAAGATTTACACCTATACTTGCATAACCCCGAGAGTGAGTATCTCGCCTACCTTCAACTTAGTCCCAGCCCTAGAAAGGACGATGGCTAGCCAGTGGTCAGTGGTGTTCTCACTACTCCGGCTCTCGGCCTCACTGGGAATTACTAATTCCAAATGCAGAGGGGTTCAAATGCACACCTTGGCCAGGGAATGCTTGACTGGAGGGAAGATGGTTCTTATGACATGTACTTCAATGTTAAGTGGAGCTGAGATTTCAGGGATTGGATCTGGAACAAGGAGATAACAGATGATAATGTCTGACTATACTACTCTCCCTAAAGAGCTAGTCTATGGGGACTGGAGAGATGGCTCAGCGGTTACTTCCAGAGGTCCTGAGTTCAATTCCCAGCAATCATATGGTGGTTCACAACCATCCGTAATGAGATCTGGTGCCCTCTTCTGGTTTGCAGGCATATATGCAGGCAGAACACTGTACATAATAAATAAAATAAATCCTAAAAAGGTGGGTGGCGTTGGCACACACCTTCAATCCCAGCACTCGGGAGGCAGAGCCAGGCGAATCTCTGTGAGTTTGAGGCCAGCCTGGTCTATAGAGCGAGATCCAGGACAGGCACTAAAAGTACACAGAGAAACCCTGTCTCAGGAAAAAAAAAAGCTAGTCTATGGGGGTAACCTAGTTGGGTGACTATTGGAGACTCTTAGGGTCTCAAATGGAGGGATGTTTGTGAGTCAGAAATAACAAAGGACATTGCTATTGCAGTTTGGGTGGCTGGAGCACCACTGTCATGCGAGGAGCCAAGGCTGAAGATGTATTACATGTACAAAAAACATATGTGGGACAAAACAGACCCCCCATGAAGCCAGATGGCAGGCATGTGGAAATTAGATTTCTGTGTATTCTACTGGGAATGGGGCCAATCTGGAGAGATACAATTTTCTCGTACTTGTAAGCACATTGAAGAGCTAGGTTAGGTGGCCTGTGTAAAATTAGGTTTTCTGGGCATATATACAAGGAAAATATTTTCTGGGAAAAACACTATTGGAGAAATAACACAATAGCTGTATAGAAGCTTTTGAAGTCTTAGTGTGCTTTTTCTTTCTTCTTTCTGTGGCTGTAGGGATTGAACCTAGGGCCTTGTGCACGTGAGACAAGTGCTTGCATCCCTGAGATTTATCTATAGCTTTCTTAGTGTTCATCTGTGATGTTTTTATTAGCCAAGTATCACGTCCACGAATTGTCCTATGTCAAATCTGCAACCCAAAGCTGCTTTTAGCACATTCAATTGATGTCTTAGTTACTGTTCTCTTGCTGTGAAGAGATACCATGACCAAGGCGACTGAACCCACAATATTCGAGGTTGTATTAGGATTAAGATCTGAGCTGAGAGCTGGTCATGGTGAGATGCACATCTGTAATCCTAGCAGGAAGATCAGGAGTTCAAGTCCAGCTTGGGTACATAGTGGGATCTTGTTTCTTAAAAAAAAAAAAGGAAAGAAAGCTCCCCAGTATTGAAATAAATAGATAGTAAACAACAAACACATTAACAAAAATAACCAGGGTCTTGGTTTTCCTAATGATGTTCTTATTAGAAACATTGAGTCAGGTTTCTGTTGAGGGCAAAATGTCTACATGGTGAAGCCCTAGAACAGGAAGTATTCTGTCCTAAAATCACTTAAACAAATAAACAATGGGTGCTTGATTCCAGTGTATAGCCAAGACTAAGAAGTCATAGGACAAGTGGGTCATATAGAGCTTTCTGTGTTGACAGAGATAGTCCATAGCTGTGCTATTAACAAGAGCCGTTAGCAGGGTGAGGCTCCTGAGCACTGAAATGCTGCTAGTATAATTGAAATTTTGATTTAATTAAAAAATTTATTTTTTAGTATTGGAGATTTGGTGTTCCAGATATTGGGAATCAGTGTCAATACTTTTTAGGAGAGGCCCCAAAGAGTACACAGATGAGACACAGCACAGGCTGGCTGAAGAGAAAGAGACACAAGCTCTGACCGCAGTTTTTGCTGGCATGTACCCATTGTTTTGTGTATGGGTAGGCAAGTGCCCTACTACTGAGTTATAGTCTCAGCCCCTAAGTAACTTAAATTAAATGTGAAAAAAATCACAGCAGCTACTGGCTATCTTATGGGGCAGTGTAGTAATGTCCAGATTTCAGCTGGGACCAGGCCTATGGGAGAACCCAGTACAGCTGCGGAGGGCCAGACTGCATCCTACCGCAGCTGGCTGGCATGGGACTCTCTGTTCTTTATCACAGTTTTTAGACGTTCCTTTTATTTAGTCAATGTGTCTTTCACATCATGTATCTTGATCCCATTCATTTCCCCATCCCTTTGCATCCACCCTCTGCCCCTGCAACAGCCCCCCCCCCATAAAACAAAATATAAGAGGAAAAAGAAAAAAAGGAAAAATAAAAAAATCCCCATCATGGAAGCTGCGGTGTGACACAGTGAGTCACGCAGTAACCCCTTTGTCCACATATCTTTACTTGCAAGTGTTTGTTGCAAAGAGTCATTGTTCTGGTTCGAGACCTCTGGCTTCTACTGTACCATCAATGCTGGGCCCTCACTGAGACTCCTCTTGGATATTCTGTTGTTGCCCTGTGTTGTGGAGATGCAGCAGCTTTGGATCTGCGGGTCAGGCCCTTTCACGTGTTCCAGCAGATCATAGATGGGGTGGATGTTGGGGCAGGCCAGTTCCTAACCCTGGTTCTGGGCCTGGGTAGCTGCAGGATTGGTCAGCCTGCCAGTTCTCTCCTGTCCTCACCACCAGGGTGAGCTCTCCAGCGTTGCCCTGGCTAGTTCACCCTTGCAGCAATGAGCGAGGGGCGGGGCCAGTTCTCCTGCTTTCATGCCATCAGGGTTGGCTCTCCCCGACCTACATCATCAGGGTCAGCTCCACTGTGCTGCCCAGGCGTGGTGCAGGGGCCACTCTCCGGAGTGCTGCAGCTGGTGAAGGGCAGGGACAGCTCTCCTGTTCTTACGACTCCAGGGCCAGCTCCTCCACCAGTCCCAGGCATTGATGGGCAGGGGTCGGGGGAGGGCATCTCTCTTCCACCCACGCAGGAACATGTCAGATGAGTAATGGGGACAGCTCTCCCTTGCTCATAACTTCGGGACTGGCTTACCCTCACCGCCAACAAGGTTAGCTCTATTGTGTTGCCCAGGCAATCTACAGGGCCTGCTTTCTCTCTTGTGACCTCAGGGCTAGCTCTCCCACCTGCCTCAGGCATTGATGGGTGGGTTGTGGAGCGCATCTTTCCCCGACAGAGATGAGTAATGGGACAGCTCTCCCATGCTCACAACTTCTGGGCTGGCTCACCCACACCTCTGCTAACAGGGTTGGCTCTATTGTGCTGCCCTGGCGAGGTGCAGGGCCCGCTCTCCTGAGTGTTGCAGCCCGTGGTGTGTGTGTGGGGCAGGGACAGTTTTCCCACTCTTGTTACCTTAGGGTCAGCTATCCCATCTACCTTAGGTGTTGATGGGCTGGTGGGGGGGGGCATCTCTCCCCAGCCCATCACCACATGGCAGATGAGGGGTGAGGCCAGGTCATCCACGCTCATGTTCTCGGGATTAGTTCACCTGTGCCCTTGTCAACAGGGTCAGCTCTGCTGTGCTGCCCAGATGAAGTGCAGGGCTTACTTTCCCGAGTGTTGCAGCTGGTAAAGGGGTCAGCTCCCTTGCCAACTGGAGGCAGTAGGGACAAGGGGGGAGGGCATCTTTCCCCCTCCCCACCACTTCACTGCAGACAAGGGAGGTGGTATCTGAAAGGACCAAGAAGACACCATAACAGGCTGCTCAGTCTTCTCTCAGATATCAGGCCTCAATCTCAGTTTCCTGAGACTGAGCAAGCAGTTTCTGGGAGGGCCGTGAACAAAAGACAATTAATCACTGATGTCCCTGTCAGCAGGGACAGGGAGATAGGACACACCGAGCCTGGGCCACTGAGCCAGCCCCCACAGTCAGTATGTGCTAGGCCAGCCAGCCTCCACAGCAGCTCAAGGACAAAGCCTGGGACTTGTCCAGGCCTTCCCCCCAAATGGATAACTAGCCCTAATAAACCTCCAACTAACGCTAGCCAAGTAAAAATTACTAACATGATTGCCACTCGCATAAACCAATCCTGAGTCTGTTCCTATGTAGTCTTGTAGACCCCAAGACCCCCCCCTTGCTTTACCCTATAAAAACCCTGCCCCATTGCTACTCAGGGTCTCTCCTGCTCTGCTGCTGTGTCAGATGGATGGAGAGGCCCGGGTTAACTCACAACAATCAAGACTCTTGGCTTTCGCATTGGATTTGGTCTTTGGGGGTCCAGACTCTGGGCACAACAGTACCAACTATGTCCTTCTCATGATGTCAGGGCTGTTCTCCTGCCCACACCTGCAGAATCAGCTCTACTGTGCTGCCCGGGTGAGGCACGTGGCCTGTTCTGAGTGCTGCAGCTGGTGAGGGGTTGGGTCAGGTCCCCCACCTGCTGCAGGTGGTGAGGGGGGAGGGGAGGAGGACATCTTTCCCTTACTTATGGCACATGGGATATGAGTGGGGCTCAACCTGCTCTCCCATTTCCACACCCTCAGGGCCATCTCTCCCATGCCCTTGAGCACAGGGTCAGCTCTATTGTGCTGTTCAGGTAAGGTGTAGGACCCTCTCTCCTGAGCGCTTGAGCCAGTGAGGGGTGAGACCAATTCTCCCCAATATTGCAGCCAGTGGGGTCAGGGCCAACAACTGTATAGTCCTGTCCTCTCAACTTTTGGTGGTACAAGGGGCCAGGGACATCAACAGAGACCACGGTTGTCTTAAGCCAGGAACCCAGATGTGGGTCCCAGCAGCAGCCCAGGTCTAGATATCACCTTGGCCCTGGGTAGCAATGAAGCCACTCACCTCAGCCTGCTCCCTGAAGAGAGCCTCTCTTGCCTCTTCAGATCCGCATCTATCCACAGGACATGAACCATTCTGTCTCTTTCTCTCCCATACCACACCATACCTCTGCTCACTCTAATAGTGCCCCTCTGGCTGATACTGCAAGGTGTCAGATGGGCCCATGTTTTCTTCTCAGAACCCAGGGTGGACAGCCCCAGGCCTGCCTGTGGGTCTCCTTGTCCCACTCAGTTCACCAAGATGGGGGACGGGGCCATGCTTCCTCATCTCAGAGAGATCATTATAGTGCCCAACCGTCTGGCACCATTGTGGGCTCCTGGTGGTGTGGAGGTGGTGCAGGAATCCTGTGGCAGGTGGGGCTAGAATCCCCAGACCGACTTTGGCTGAGTTCTGCCCACCCGGCCGCATGGCATAGGTAGAGGCCTTCTTTATCATTTACCAGATTTTCCATAACAGTACTTCTCAGACTTCATGTAGGAGCCTTGTCAAAATGCTCATTCTGACTCAGAGGTTCTGGAGTATTGGGGTGTAGCCTACAAGTCTGCATTTCTCTCTCCCTCTCTCCTTTCTTTACTCCTCCCCCACCCCACAGGGTAGTCTTGAACTCACTATAAAGTCAAGAATGACTATGAATTTCTTTCTTTCTCCACCCCCCACCCCAGACTGGGTTTCTCTGTGTGTAGTCCTGGCTGTCCTGGAACTCCTCTGTAGACCAGGCTGGCCTCAAACTTGGAGATTAGCCTGCCTCTGCCTCCTGAATGCTGGAATTAAAGGCGTGTTCCACCACTGCCTGGTGACTTTGAATTTCTAATCTTCTTGTATCTACTTCCCAAATGCTGGGATTATAGGCATGTACTCTCACACCCTGGTTTTTAAAAAATTATATATATGTGTGTGTGTGTGTGTGTGTGTGTGTGTGTGTGTGTGAGAGAGAGAGAGAGAGAGAGAGAGAGAGAGAGAGAGAGAGAGAGACAGAGAGAGAGAGAGAGAGAGAGAGACTTTGTGACTCTGTACATAGCTCTGCCAGTCTTGGAACTCACTCTGTAGCCCAGGCTGATCTCAAACTCACAGAGATCCACCTGAGTGCTGGGTTTAAAGGTGTACACCACCACACCTGGCACCATCACACCCTATTAATGTACTGTGACTAAACTCAGCTTTGTGCATGCTAGGTAAGCATTCTCCCAACTGAGCAGCATTCCCAGCCACTTGACTCTCTGCCTCTCTCTGTATGAGTGTCTTGCCTGCATCTATGTCTGTGTACCGTCTGTGTGGAGTGCCTTCTGAGACAGACCAGAAGTGTGTGTGTGTGTTGGGACTCCTGGGACTGAAGTTTCAAACAATCGTTGAGTCACCACGTGGGTGCTGGGAATTGAACCCCGGTCCTCTGCAAGAGCAGTCAATACTCTTAACCGTTGAACCATCTCTCTAGCCTCTCAGAGCCTGCATTTCTTTCTTTCTTTATAGTTCTGAAGTTACTTTTTTCCCTCCTTTTTATTTATTCTCTGTGTCTTTCACATCATCCATCTCCATCCCATTCATTTCCCTGTCCCTTCATATCCACACTCTGCCCTTGCAACCTCTCCCCCAAAATAAAATAAAATAAAATAAAATTTAAGAGAAAAAAGAAAAAAAGAGAGAGAAGGAAAAATCAATCTCATTATGGAAGCTGCAGTGTGATACAGCGAGTCACACAGTAAACCCTTTTATCCATATATCGTTACTTGCAAGTGTTCATTGCAAAGAGTCATTGGTCTGGTTCAAGGCCTCTGGTTTCTGCCACACTATTCATGCCAAGGGCCACACTATTGATATTGGGCTCTTACTAGGCCTCCTCTTGGTTATCCTGCTGTTGCCCTGTGTTGTGGAAATCCTGTAGCTTTGAGAGTGTAGGACTGGTCCCTTCACGTGCTCCAGCAGATCACAGATGGGGCGGATGTTGGGGTGGGCCAACTCATAACCCTGGTTCTGGGCCTGGGTAGTTGCAGGGTTGGTCAGCCTGCCAGCTCTCCCTTGTCCTCACCGCCAGCGTGAGCTCTCCAGTATTGCCCTGGGTCAGCTCTACTGTGTTGCCCAGGCCTGGCGTAGGGGCCACTCTCCGAGTGCTGCAGCTAATGAGGGGCAGGACCAGCTCTCCTATCTTAGGACATCAGGGCCAGCTCTTCCACTTTCCTCAAGCATTGATGGGCACTGGGGGGTATCTCTCCCCTGCCCATTCAGCCACATGTCAGATGAGTAATTAAACAGCTCTCCCTCTCCCATGCTCACAATTATGGGGCTAGTTCACCAACACCTCCTCTGAGCTCTCAGAGAAGGCAATACAGATTGTCCTAGGACCACACCGGGGAGCATGGTGCTAGATTTGGGTTGTGTTAATTTTTTCCAGGAGAATTGTTGTGCAATATTAATTTAAGATGTGTTACACTTGTTTGTGCTGTGGAATATTTGTTTAATGATGCAAAGATGTGTTGCGTTCTTTTAGGTTGCATTTGTTTAACTCTGTGAAGCTGTGTTACTGTGCCTGTCTAAAACACCTGATGGTCTAATAAAGAGCTGAACGGCCAGTTCAAGGTAGGAGAGAGAAATAGGCAGGGCTGGCAGGCAGAGAGAATAAATAGAAGGAGAAGAACATTAGAGGCAGGAAGAAGCAAGAGAGATCAAGGAGTGAGAAAAGAAGGGGCCAGCCACACAGCCACACAGCCACACAGCCACACAGCCACACAGCCACACAGCCAGCCACGGAGTAAGAGTGAAAGTAAGATTACAGAAGTAAGAAAAGGAAGGAAAAAGCACAGAGGCAAAAGGTAAACAGGATAACTTAAGAAAAGCTGGCTAGAAAAAAGCCAAGCTAAGACCAGACATTTATAAGTAATAATAAGCCTCCATGTGTGATTTCTTTGGGAGCTGGGTGGTGGAACCCCCACAAAAAGCAAAAGAGTAAAAACAAACAAACAAACAAACAAACACCCCCCCAAGAATTACTGAATGAAATGAATGCTGTTAGCTATTTTCAAATATTTTACTCAGTGAAAAAAAGCACAATCAGCTAGGAGGTGGTGGTGCACGCCTTTGATCCCAGCACAGAGGCAGGAGTAAGTGGATCCCAGGCAGAGGCAGGCGGATCTCTGTGAGTTTGAGGCCAGCCTGGTCTACAGAGTGAGTTCCAGGGCAGCCAGGACTACACAGAGAAACCCTGTCTCAAAATAAAAAAAAAAAACAAAAACAAAAAAACAACAAAACCCCAAACCCCAAACCCAAAACCAAAACCCAACCGTCCCTCCAAAAAAATTGCAATCAACCAGAGAAGAGGTGGCTGGGACATCAACTACCCTTTACCTTTCTTCTTGCTCCATTTCCAGGATAGCTGCATTTCACCCTCCAGTCCCAATTTCCCTCTACCCTCTAATTAAAAACATCAGGCAAACCTTGACTAGGGAGGGATAGAAACTTAGGAGACATCTTGATTACCATGTGTTTTGTTAGGTGTGTTATTTTTCTTTCACAATTTACTGAGTTTCAGAAAACAAGTTTTGTGTGTGTGTGTGTGTGTGTGTGTGTGTGTGTGTGTGTGTTGGGGGTGAGGGAAAAGTCAATATGCAAAGTGAGAGTGTCGTTACAAAACACACTGAATGTGAGAGATACCATGACTGGAAAATAAAGTTCTGCACGTTTCAAGAGGGACCCGCATTTGCCAATATTAAACAATTGTAACTCTCCAAAATTATTACTATAATTTGATTGGGCCATAGAAGAGAAAGGGGGATTTGTATTGGGTAGAAAACTCTCTCTCTCTCTCTCTCTCTCTCTCTCTCTCTCTCTCTCTCTCT
>CABHPQ010121211.1:0-20622 GCA_902168405.1 Peromyscus aztecus | reverse complement strand
CAATGAAACAACTCATCTGCCCATGTGGTGTTCTTCCAGGAAACAGTTACCACCCTGTCTTCTTGTACACCTAGCAGACATGTTTTCTGTGATACATACAATATATCTTCTACCACATGATGCCATGAAAGTGCAGCACCATGGCCATTAGTGACCTGCCTGAGTGAAACCCAGTTGAGAGTTATCATTCACCTTACTAATAGTTAATAACTTTTTACTAAATCTTATCTTTTTAAAACAATCTTGTACTTTGATACCCAAGTCACTTGTGTGTATTTTATTTTTCTCCTAACAAGACCCCTTCTTGCCAGTATGCTTTACTTCTTATTCAAAACATTTACATCACTAATCAATGAGTCATTTTTGCTCTTTTAAGTATTGTAACTAATGTTTTTGTGTGTATTTTCATTTGCTCACACAATAATCTCAAATTTAGTATGCTCAGTATCGTTTTCATCATTAGCTGTGCTTCTGTCCTTCATGCATACACAACCCATATAATTGTTTCCTCTTTTTGTGTTCTGATTCTGTTAAAGATACCACCATCATTCAATTAGAATTCTTGGGAGATTTCTGCTTGTACTATTGCCTTCTTCCAAACAAGCAGACATCCTGCTGGCTCTACATTATAGACACTTCGAATATTTTATAAGAACATCTCAGTCCTCTCCATCATCTTCTAATATCTTATCCTGCTTGTTTGTCTACAATGATGCTGAGGCTTTGTGTGATATCTAGGTCTGATTGTGCCTCTATCTTCTCTAACGTTTTTGTGAATCTCCATTATAGGTTAGACAGAATTCAAATACTATGACAAAGACTTGAATAGCAGAAATTAGAGTGGAGTGTCTTTCCAACGTGGTATATTACAAAACTTAGACATTTCTGTTTACTTACCATTATGTCTAAAATCCGTTATATTTTCTGGACACATAACTAAACAGTGTTATAAAATAATCTTATATTAATTAACTGTACACTGAAGTAGCTTAAATCCATCTTATTTCTTTTCTCCAAATGATGTTTTTAAGGCATCTCTATTATGACATGACATGAGAGTGCTCTTTTTGTCATGGACTTCCTTTCAACATTTTTGACATCACATTACTTTGCTGTTGATTTGTAAATGGGAAGTGGAGAAATTTCATCTCCTCATTGCATGAGCCTGTACTATTAGGTATGTAACTCCAATATCTAAAAGCCTTTTAAGTCATAAAGGTTGCAATAAGTTTTGGGTAAGTTATGCCAATGAAATTTATTCTGATTTGACATTAAGCTAGTCTTCCTCTCCATTTCTTCCATTCCAGTGAATGATCTTATTATTCACTGCATAAATATTAATGTATTTGATTATGGGGTACTACCCCAGACCCTGGGGTATAACTTACATACATGGCATTTGCACAGGATTAATTTTCTAAAATATGCAAAGCTTAAAATCTAAAAGCCATTTTTCCACAAGGGATTTGGATTAGGAATTCTGAACTTGTAGTAACCTTAATAAAGTGAATTGAAGTCTATTAAGCTCTTTCTTGAAAATGGGAACCACTGAAAGAATGTGTTTGAAAGAAAATTTACTTTTACAGAGTAAATTGATATGTTCACTTTCTAGAATATCTGTTGCATAGAGTTGGGTTGCCTTAAAGTTTCAAGCATTCTCCATATTGTATTAACCTGGCAATTGTAATTCAGACAACTAATAACAGATTCACAGTCTCTGTCAACAAAACCTTATAAGTTCTAGGGCTGCTTTAGGCCTCCATTGGGCACCTAGTGATTCTATACAATGATCTTCTACAGCTCCCGAATTACCAAAGATCAACTATTTTGCAGTCTAGACATTTCAGGTTTATGGAAGTAAATGGAAACATGCTGGAACAGATAGACTATTCTTGATCCCCAGCTGGAATAACAAAACCTGTAAAAAGTTCATCACCCCTCTGTGTGTGTGTGTGTGTGTGTGTGTGTGTGTGTGTGTGTGTGTGTGGTCCTTCAGGCAGCAGTAGATCTGTCATCATTCACAGTTGGTGCATTTCACTCATTACTGACACAAATGTATACACTGGCTCAACTTCACCTAACTGGTGCTTTATTCTGCCTCCATGCCTACACAGCAATTAAAAATTCTCAAGGTGAGTCCTTCTAGTTTCTTGACAGTGCTGCCATCCTGGACTTTAGTTTACATTGGCTTGCATTCAAGGGTCTTCAAAATAGTCATTGAGATGCCCTCCGTAATTCGAAGAGTTCTCCAGTTTATTAAATTAATCTTTAGTAACCAAAGAGCTTCAAGCAATTTATGCATATTAATAAAATATTTTCTGGCTATTCCTGAGTAGATTTTAAAATACTCCAAGATAAAGGCTGTTAGCATTTAATACTTTATGGTGTTTATTTTCAACATGAAAAAGAAGAAAAATTAGAAGGTCAAACATATATACTAGCTGTGATTTCTGGTTACATTCTTGTTAAATAAGATTTTATGTTGTAAAGGTTCATTGATTTCTTTAAATGTAATTAACATTCCATTTAAAGAAATAAAAATATTAAATTATGTAATTAATTGTCTTATTTCTCAAATTTCCAAAATGAAGCACATTTTTAAAATCTATGCAAACACAGAGAAAATAAAACTTTGGCTCTTATGTATGAGTCTAGACTTAACTATTATTACCTAAACACAAGTTCCTTATACCCAAAGGCTTTTTAATGATATTTATTTATTATACATAAAGCAATGAATGTTTGGTGTTATGATTGAAGTAGTATTAATTTGTATTTCAGGTTTTTGTAAATGCTTACTGTTTTATGAAAGAATTCAAGTCCTAAAAAGGGAATGCTATGTCTCTAAAATAACATCTTCAGCTTTAACTTTAATGAAGTTAATTTTATATTAGTAGAAAATATGGCATAAATATCAGAAATTTAAAATCTTCACCCAACAACATTTATGACTACTGGCATGACCTCTGTTGCTACCACCACTGAATGTCTTGAGTCAGAACTATACTTCTTATACACCTCAGACTTTGCTTTTCAAAATTTTAAGAGGCCTAAGCTAAAATAAATTTTTAAAGAAAAATCTATATTTATTTTTCAACAGGGAAGGTAATATGGAGGTAATAGTCAGGATCCTTGTATGAATCTCAGAAGCATATAGTTAATGTTCTAGGGAGCTCCTCCAAGAGGCAACTCATCAATTGTGTTGGCAGTCATTTCCTACTAATTGTGGTATCAGGTTTTAGCTCACAATAGGTTACTTAAAGTAAATTTAAAACAAATAATTAATTGTAAAAGAAAAATTAAGATCATTTTTCTGTTGTGAAATAGACATAAAATGCAAGTGGGATTATATAATACAACACTATATATTTCTCATTGTAGCAATTATATAATTTAAGATCAACCAAATTTACATGACAGCAATATTTAATAGCCAAACAAAGTGACATAATTAACATGATGTAAGGCATGTAGTTAAATATTTTGAGATCAATTTTCATTTTTCAGCAATAAGGTTTAAACAAGTATTAATTGATGAAATGATAATTGATGAGACTAAATGATACAAATTAACAGAACATTTCCAGTGTTTGCTCGTAATCTCAAGCATCTTATTCAAGGCTTTTAGGAATCATAGCATGAAGATGGTAGAATGATTTCAAAAAGGTTTCCAGTGTGCTGAAATTATGTAATTGGTAGATCTATAATAATTAAATTAAAAAAACCCAGTGCTTCTTCCACTGACTAACAAATATTAATGCATGAAGTTCTCCAAGACAGCATGCCCTTATCTCACAGAGCTGCAGATACATTAATGAGTCAGGGGACCAGTCTGTATTCTCTCTCTTGGTTTCTTAGTTAAGTTTTTATTTGGGACCCTTTGAGTATCACTGGAAGAAACCTAGTTGATATGGATTGGTAAAAATTGAGTGAATGTGATTATGTGTTTACATTATTAGCCGTAGACACAAATAGAAGTCATATAATGTGTATTGCTAACAAATTTGACTTAAAAAACTTAACAACAAAGAAATTATCTAGAAAAGTCCCTAGTAATGAATATCAGATAGAAATATAAGGCCCAGGTTCTTTACCTTTTAGGTTGTTTGGCTTTGTAATCATGGTTTTAGGGACAGTCATCAGGAATAATAATATTATTCATGGCTGGGGGGATGACTCAGAAGTTAAGAGCACTTGCTGTCCTTGCCAAGGACTAGATTTCATTTCTCAGAACCCACATGATAGCTCATAACTGCCCAGTTCCAGGACATATGACTCCCTCTTCTGACCTCCATGAGCTCCTGAAAGAATGAGATGTAAAGATATATACTCAAGCCTATGCATACACACATAAAATAAAAAATAATCTTTTAAAATGAGTAATGCTATACAAAGAAAACTATTGCAAAAAATTGCATTATGAAGTCAAATCTTCATTCCCTAAGAGCTGATAGCCAATTATCAATGACTAAGTGTCAAAGGTTAAAAAACAATTTATGAAAGGGTGTTTCCTCTCTGCACCATTTAGCAAAGTAGACTTATTTTCTAAACAGATAATGTGTGGGCCTATTTAATTTGATGAATTTGATATAACTGAGATATTAGAATCCAAACAAAGTAGAATGTGAGAAGAGCTAATTATATTGACAGATTATTTCTCATAAAAAGATACTGGAGCACAAACAAGAATTCAAGGAGGAGGTATCTTTAATTCAATAAGTTAGAGCTATTTCTTTTGATCTATGAGAAAAATTTGCACTGAAGATCAAAATGAAGGATCTCAAAATTGATACTGCTGAGCAGCCGGACATAAATGTCTTCGAAGATGAGTCACAAACTCAAAACTGAACTCCAAACTAAAATTATATAAATTAAATGAACATACCAAAGACCACTTAAATTTCACTGAATTACATTTATAGTTTTATTATTCTGAAAAAATGCATTACTTCCTATTAGGATGTGTGATATAACATACAAGCAATGAAACATTCATCAACGTGTCTACCAACTACTCCACCCAGAGCATGCTTGCTATCCATTCAGATTCCAGTGTCCTTGATGTCTGAGAACAAACAGGTGATTCAGAAAACAAGACATTTATTTTTGATAATCAAGGAAATATCTGATTAAATATGGTACCAATCAAAAGAATATAGTATAGCCTAAGCTTAAATAAAGTTGGGCCATTTGCTTTGGAAAGACAGACATAGAGGTCAGGATAAGGTTCCTTCCAAGACAAAGATTCATCTGATCAATCAGAGGTCAGAGAACAAAGGGAAGAGAGAGCCTAAGTATTGAAGATTCCAAGAAAAACAGAACAGAACAAAACAAAAATCCTCCTAATACTTCCTTGGAATTCTGAGGGAAGGAAGAGCGCTAATAGACCTTAACAACATTACTTTATGGAGGAAGAATATTGAGACAACATAAACTATTTCAGATTAAAATACTATATACATAAATTATGACTGTATACCCACACACAGAACATTCTAGAATGTGTACTAAATCAACATCGACACTGGTAAGATTAGCATGACGTGCATAAGCGTATTATGGAAATCCCTGATGTCTCATATTTTGGAATGATGATATTGGAAACTCATTGTTTACCAAGAAGAATAAGAATAAGAAGAGGAAGAGGAAGAAATAATCAATTATTTAACAGTTGTCATAATAAAGATTGAATAATAATATTCTGAATTAAGAATAATGACATGTTTATATAATCTCAGATATCCCTTTATAAAACACTTATTAGTAACCAAATAGAATGATTGAAGATGGCTCAGAGGTCAAGAGCACTTACTGCTCTTGCACAGAACCCTGGTTGGATCCTCAGGACCCACATGGTTGCTCACAACTTTTTGTAACTCCTGCTCCAGGGTATCCAATGCCCTTTTCTGATACTGGCTTGCTCTACATGCATATAACACACAGCCATACACTCAAGCACACACACACACACACACACACACACACACACACACACACGAGAGAGAGAGAGAGAGAGAGACAGAGACAGAGACAGAGACAGAGACAGAGAGAGTTCATTTAACAATGTATAACAATTTTCTAGTCCTTGAAAGTTATTACCAACTATTTAGGAAAATAAAGAATTGCAGGTTGGTATTTAGTCATTACAATTGAACTTGTAGCCATATTAGGTATGTTTTCAAGGTCAAGAAAATATATTTTAGATATACAGGTCATCAAACACTTCAGAGATCTACATAATATGGCGTTTAAGATGTTTTAATAACATAGATTTTTTTCTTTTTTTTTTTTAAATGACAATGAAACATGTCTGCTCCTATCAGCACCAATCTGCTTCAGAGAAGATGTGAGCACTGAAGAAACTCCATATGGAGTTTACTTTCACTGTGGCAAAAGTTAGCCACTGGGCAAGAAAATGCCCTTGCTTCAACTGCTGACAGTGCACTGTGCAAAATAGACCAGCAAGACACAAAAGAAAGGACTGCCGATCCTTGCCAAGGCAAGATAGGAAAGCTCTTTAGAAAACCCTGCTTCACAGATAAGTGAGATAATTATTTCCTTCTCAGGTCTCTGAGGGAGTTCAAGATTAGATAGTTATAGTTATAGTTGTAGTTCTCCTTGTTAACAAATTTAGAAAAGAAACTCACTGAAGAGGTGTAAAGTGTATAAGTTTGAAAGACATTAAAAGATAGTTTTCGGTTGGTAATACAAGTTAGGATAGAAAATGAGTTAGGTATATTTTAGTTAGGTAATGGAATATTTTCATTGAATTTGTCAAATGCAAATGGACTCAAGATTGTTGTTGTATTTATTGCCTGTATATACTATATATAGTTATTGTACTTATTGTATATAGTTTTTCTTATATTAGTTTTAACTATTTTATTTTAGACAAAAAAGGGGAAATGTGATATTTTATTTGTGCTCTAACAAATAATGCTTGCCTAGGGATCTGAGGACAAAGCCAGCCACTATATTAAACATAAAGGTCAGGCAATGATAGCATACACCTTTAATCCTAGCATTTGGTAGGCAGAGATTCATCCGGATCTCTGTGAGTTCAAGGCCACACTGGGAACAGAGCCAGGTGTGGTGGCACATGCCTTTAATCCCAGCACTAGTTAACCGTAGAGGTCTGGAGGTCTGTACAGATAGACAGGAAGTGATATAGCTGGGCAGAAAGAGGAGTGGTATAGTTGGGCAGAGAGAGGAAGTAAGATGGCAGGGCACAAAAAGGTATACAGGCATTAGTATATTAGTATACAGAAAGTAGCTCTCTTGGGCTAAGAATTTCCCAGTGATAAGAACTTATAGCTGGCTTGTTCTATTCCTCTGAGCTTTCAGCTTTCACCCCAATATCTGGCTCTAAGTTTTTTTTTGTTTGTTTGTTTTTTGTTTTGTGTTGTTTTATTTTGTTTTGTTTTTTTTTCAGGACAGGGTTTCTCTGTGTAGTTTTGGTGCCTGTCCTGGATCTCACTCTGTAGACCAGGCTGGCCTTGAACTCACAGAGATCTGCCTGGCTCTGCCTCCCAAGTGCTTGGATTAAAGGCATGTGCCACCACTATAAGACCTTTTAAGATTTGAGTTACAAAACATCAAAGTAAACCAAAGTGAGGACACTCTGTAAAATTCCTGGTTTGTTTTTTCACAATGTTATTTTCATAAAGCACACAGAATGGCTAAAAAATTGATCCTGCCAGAAAGAAAATATGGAAACATGATAAGACTAGACACTGGATATCCTTTAGCTATAAAAGGACATTATTGGGACAGAGTGAAGGAAGATATTAGAAATCTGTATTTCTGACTCAAAACTTATAGGCTTGAACTGTTAAGAACTCCTACACTGGACTGAAGAGATGTCTCAGCCATTAAAGGCTAGGCTCATAAGGAAATGTCAATAACTCCTCCACTGACTAAAAAAGGAAACAACGTAACAGTTAAGTGAGTAACTATCTTAGCTGGACATAACTCAAAATAATATTTTCAAAAAACCAATGAAAACATAAAAAAATCTATGCAACAGTGTCCGTAGTCATGGCTCAAAAGAGTTCAACTCCAAATGGAGATGAAACTCCAGAATAAAGGAGTCAGTCTGACAATCCGGGGCAGTGGCAAGAATCCAGCCAATAGGGCCCCCTCATCCATTAATAGTAGAAGTTTGAATTCATGAAAACTGCTTGATACATTAGAAATTGTTGATAAGTAACAAACAAAACCTGCACAAAGCTTTTTATTCCATTCATTTTCCTGTGCATATATTTGTGCTGTCTAATTTTATATCACCTTATATAAACTAGAGTCATTAGGGAAGAGAGAACCTTAGTTGAGAAAATGCCCTCATGAGATTGGCCAGTGGTCAAGCTTACGCTGGGTTTTCTTAATTAGTGACTGATTGGGAGAGCTCAGCCCATTGTGGATGGTGTCAACTCCTAAGCAGGTGGTCTCAAGTCTATAAGAAAACAGAGCAAGCCATGAGGAGCAAGCCAGTAAAAACCACTTCCCGTGGCCTCTGCACTAGTTTCGGCTTTCAGGTTCCTGGCTTGAGTTTTGCCATTACTTTCCCCCAATGGCAGTGCTGTGGGACTGTAAGCTGAAACAAAACTTTTTCTCCTCAAGCTGCT
This sequence comes from Peromyscus aztecus, assembly GCA_902168405.1. Taxonomy (NCBI): domain Eukaryota; kingdom Metazoa; phylum Chordata; class Mammalia; order Rodentia; family Cricetidae; genus Peromyscus; species Peromyscus aztecus. Next base: position 11,998 of record CABHPQ010121211.1, on the reverse strand, counting down.
TTTGGTCATGTGTTTTTATCACAGCATTAGAATCCCTACCTAAGACAATATTCAACAGAAATTTATAGAGATGGGTAAAACGGCACAGAAGTGTATACATTGCAACAATATTTGTATTATTACAAAGGAGAGATAAACCAAATCACATTAAACATTTAACACATAAACAAGTGATGGTGCAGCCATATAATGAAATACTTGGGAGCCATATAAAGAGTGAATTCAACTGGTTACTTACTGTTTTCTTCCACTGTTAATTTTTTCACTAGTGCATTTGACTTTCTAAGTTTTCCAGGTTTAGTACTTTACCCAATTATCTGCTATTGTTTTGGCTGCTTACAAGCAATTCCAATCATGTTTCATGGGAAAGTTAACATGGGTAATGAAAAATAGTACTAGGAATTTATGTAAGAAAATTTATCAATTAAAAATTAATATCATATTTTGAATATATTGGTTCATGCTCAAAATTTCTGCTTAAATGGTTATCTGATGAATAAAAACTCATTTTTTTAGCTAAGTAGATTCTACTATTGATTTGTTAATGGCAGTAGTTACACTATTTGTATACCTCACAGGAGACTTCAAATTCTCATGAAATGTCTATATTTTCCAAATAGTAATCTAAATATTAAAAATATTGTGAAAAGCAAAAGGAATTCATGTGCTTTAGGAATTTATTATTTAGTCAATGGTCAGACAATAAAGAGCAAAACTATGCGCCATTTGAACTGAAATTAGGTGATGTGTCTCTAGTCTACATAGCTGGGAGGACACAGAACCGTCAACAGTCTATGGGGCAGAAGAATGGCGGCCATATTCAACAAACAGGAACATCAGTGTAGCTAAGACACAGCCAAGCTACCAAGGTATAAGATATAAATGAGAAGGGCTCATCCAAAACTTTACTAGTGATGGAAAAACTGTCAAAGGCCATTTGAAAGTTGCCAGTGTTACAGCAAGATCCTATCTTACTTTTAAAAAAAGTTCACTCTGGTTGTGAAAGATGGGCTTAAAGGATCCAATTTTTGAAGCAGGGAGTACCATTCAGTACTATTTCTCTTCCCCCAGTTACTTCTGGAATATATTCCATTCATATTTTTCTCTTGTTTCACTGCAGTGAAACTACATTATCAAGGTCGTCAATGATACATATTCACAACAGCCAAAAGATTACATCTACAGAGTAATGAATTACATCGCTCCAGAGTCCTTCCACATTGCCTTACTTCATTGACAGACAAGGCCATGGCATGTTCTTTCATGGCAATTCTCATCCCAGTCTCATTATTTTCCTAACACCTACTATTCCCTACCACTACACCAGCAAGACTGCACTATTATTTCATTAAAATCAGGTGATAATTCTTGTCTCTGCATTTCCTCTATGGACATTTGGTTTTCCCTCTTTCAGGTCAAACAAACAAATAGCTAGATAGACAGATCGTTGCCAAAACTTTCCTTTTATCACATTATTTAATTTTTCCCAGTTCTATAATTTATCATTTCTAGTCTTGAAGTGATGTGGTAGTATATATAATTATACCATAACACATATACAATTTTGCCTTTTTTATTTGTTATTTGCAGCATTCAACTAAAAACATGCATTTTTTTGTAAAGAAGTTTTTTCATATTGTATTGCCAGCATTTTGAAGAGTATAGAAAACATCAGACTTTGATATCATATGCATTGAATGAATGACTGGCTAAAGCTATATAAAGAAAAAAGCAGTGGTAGACTGAAAGAGATAATCATTGATGTGTCCTCTAGAATACAAGGGGGATGGGAGTGAAGATACAGTAAATGGTTTCTGATATTTGTAATTTTTCATTAAATACCCGAAAGGAAGGAGATATGGTCCAAACATAAATAGATAAGGAATATATTCAAGGTGCTGCCATTTTGACAGGGACATCCTTTAAAGCAGAGTATTTGTAAAGGCTTGAAAACCACAGCCTTGCTATTTTACAGTAAAATAGAATACAATAAGGAATGAGGAATATTAAATAAATGTGAGAGAAATTTGTATATGATGAAATGAAAACGTATTCCAGCAGCATGGAGGAGATAAAGGCTTTTTCCCTCAAGTGCAGCAAGGAAACATGTATAAATATATTGGAGAAAAACAGTGCCTTAGACTATGACCAGAGGAAATACAGAAGAAAAGGAAGGAAATAAAACCTTTGTTGAATTTATCTTTTAGGTATGCATCTTACTCGGATTTGACTCTCATAACAGGATAACATAGCACAAGTGGCTTAAACAACCATAGTTCCATGCCCAAGATTCTGGAGGGTAGGGATCTAAAGTCAATATGCTGGCTGAGCTGGTTTCTAAGGAGTTTTCTTCTCCCAGCATGCCAGCATCCATCCTTTCTCTATGTTATCCCATGGCCTTTCCTCTGCTTGTGGAGAAATGTGTGAATTCTGCAAGGTCTTTTTCTGTCAGTGGTTGGATAGTACCTTTATAGTACTCACCATCATGACATTGTCTAGCAAAGATATTACCTCTGAAGATCCTGTTTCCATTACCATCACCTGGGGTTTAACTCCAACATAAAAAAAAAGACACAATATTCAGCCAATAATAATGTGTTACATATTCCTAAAAATCATGGGACAATTTGCACAATGCACATAGATGCACTGAAAGAATAATTTAAACAATTGAATGAAAGGGAAATTGCGGTTACCAGGAGTCTTGGTAATAATGACCTAATTATTTCCTGGTCTCAGCTCTTATTTTTGTAGAACTTCACCACAAGGAAAATCAACTTGAGGTAGAGGAAAAAGAAAACCAAGACAGATGAAGAAATGACAGAGGAGAAATTACAGAAAAAAAGAAGGAAGAAGAAGTACAAAGTTAATTTTTATAAGCAAAGTTTTATTACTGCTATGGAATTCATATTTACTGTAGAGACTTATATTTGAGGCATTCAGAAATAATCTTAACTAAACTCAGATGAAAATAGATAATCTAACCCAACATTTTTTGTGGCCTGTAGCAAATACTCATGTGTTGAATATTACTTTAATATTAAATCTTAAATTAAAGAAGACTTTATTTTTCTTTTCTTTGTGTACGTGTGCATTTGTGCATATGTGTGTGTGTCTGAGATAGTCTGTAGAGTGTATTTTAGGATGTGTTGACTTAGTATAAGAATAGACTTCAGGGAGTCTGAAAAACAGGTTAATTAAAATGTTTGACAGATTCTCAAATGTTAAATTTAAATGGCCTTTAACAAATTTTCTCATAAAATTTTATGGTCTAGACTATGGATTTGTTTGAGTTGGCACATTTCTTTCCAGGTATAGCTAAAAAGAAGATAAAAATTTAACCCTAAGAAACATGATCCAACAACTGTCACAAAAATTTTGTGGAGAATCAGAAAAACCTTTGTTTTTTTTTATCATAGGATTAACAGATTTAGTCTAATATATTTTTAAGTTGGTCAAAAAAGAAACACATAACTTATATAAAAGATGCATTTTAAAAATGGACTGTTCATTGGGTGTCAGTCATCTGCCTGCCACATATAAAGCTATTTGTCCATGTAATATTTTTCTGTCTTCACAGTTATAAAAGGCTGACGAATCTTCCCCACTTTATACATTAAGCCAAATTAATGGTTAATTGTCAACTTGATTTGATTGAGTTATGATTGAAGCAATAGTAAATATTTTCCAGAGAATTACACTATGAAGTCTTTGACCCAATCAATACATTAATCTCTTGATGAATTCATAATATGATGGTATTATTGGGAGGTGGTGAAGAGTAGGACTTAGAGATTACAGAGTAAGTGATTGGGAACACATTTATAAGGTTATGCATTGGCTTTTGCTGGATAACCTGATGTGAACTTCTCTGCTTTGCTATATTTCCCACTCTGATGGATTCACACTCTGAAATCATCAGCCTAAATGGATACTTTCACCCTTAATTTGTTTATGTCAGTGTGGACAGTCAGCTCCCACCTCTTAAAATGGTTCCTATAAGAAGGAGAGAGGGATAAGAAGCTTTTAGACAGAAAGATAGAAGAGAGGAGACAGACAGAAACACAGGATAGCTTCAGGAGGACCTGGATCAAAATCCACCAGCACCTTCTGTCTCTTCAAAGGGGCTTTTTATAACAATGCCAAGGGCTGGGGCAAAAAAACCTCCCCTTTGCTAAATCAAAGCATACTGCACAGCCAAGTGTAGACCCTTCCAAATACCTGGTAACCAACCCATGGTCCAATAATTTCCCTATGTAGCTCTGCTGAGTAAAGTAAGCTCAGATCTCACTAGGAAACCTCTGTGGGTCTCCACATGTCAGCATTCTATCATAATGACAAAGGTAACTAACACAACAACTGGGGGTTAAAATGGGAAGAAGTCCATTGTTGTCATCCTTGTTCAGCTCATGTCTGGACAATTACATTGGTGAAACTTTGTGGGTATAGTTTCTGTTTTTGCTAAGAGACACAATCTCACAGCAAAGTCCCTGATCCTCTAGTTCTCAAAGTCTTTCTGCCACTTCATCAGCAGTGCTCTCTAGGCCTTAGGTTCTGAAGTGTTTTGTAGATACACCCATTGAGATTGGCCTCCACAACTCTTCATTGTGACTGCTTGCAGTTTTCTTTAATGGTCTCCGTCTGTTGCTAAGAGAAGATTCCTTGATGAGGGGTAAAGACTGCACTTATCTGTGAGTATAAGGACAAATGTTTATAAATTGCTATTAGGGATTGTGATGGTTAATTATAGTAATGATATCTTATCGATATGTATTAAACATATACAATATATTTTAAATATTATAAATACACATAAAACAGTGATAAATTAGAGGGTTCAGACTCTCCTCCAATAACCATGACTTCACTAGCACATGACAACCTGCATGGGGAGAATCCTATGAAACCTCAACCATACAGAAAGAAGTATAGCCAACTTAGGAAAATGGAGAAAAAAAGAGAGGTCTTCTCCAGGGAAGAACACACCAACTGGTTGTCAAGTGTGAAATGGTCTGCCCTGAAAACATCCATGCAAAGCAACACTATATAGACTGAACTGGTTATGTTATAGAATATATATGTATACATACATACATACATATATACATGCACACACACATGCACACATATATATGCAATAACATATATTGGGAAATAACAAAAATTGGTATGAAAAGACACCATGAAGTTGAAAGAAAGTGGGGAGGTGGGGCACTTAGAGGGAGGAAAGAGAAGGGAGAATGGTTGGAATTATATTATAATCTCAAAAGTTAAAAAAAACCTAAAATGGGAAGAAGTTTTACTGAAGGGGCATAGTTAATAACAAACACAGGTGTACTACACAGATCTAATTTTTATACTATAACATAGCATTAGGAATAGGAAAACTTGAGTACTTCTAGTATTAACTATATCACAACAGAAGGCAGTACATTTACAAAATGCAATAGATTTATTTGAATGTAGCTGACAATGCAATTTGACTTGACAGACATTAGTCAAGTGTTTTAGGTATTTCTTTCATTAATCGCCCTTTATAAACTAAACAATGTTAGCAGAATCAAAAATATTCTTAACTTTTACATTTTGTTTGTTTGTTGTATCTGATATACTGATATATTTGATACATAGATCATTAACTAACCTAAGTTACTGTAAGTAATTTTTTTAAAGTAGAACTAGAGATGACCCCAACATGGAGCCTGAACTGTAGGGCTGGAAATCAGAGGCTGTTTTAACACTGCACATAGACCCCTGGCCCCTGCCTGGGGGATGGGTAAACTCTAGGGAATCCTTATTCCTCTGATCTTTCTGGTCCTTTATTCTCTCTGTTTTCTCCATCCCTTTGTAGATAATGTCATTTTGAGGCTCATCAGGACTTTCATTTTGCTGTGGGATGTCTTTTTGTATGCCATGACTATGTGTTGCTTCTATTGGTTAATAAATAAAGCTGCATTGACCTATGGCAGGGCATAATGGAGCCAGGTGGAAATCCAAGAGAGATAGAGGGAAAAAAAAAGATGGAGTCACAGAAACGCTGCAAGCTCATTCCAGAAGGAGCAACAAGATGCCAGCAGACCTACGGTAATGCCACCGCCATGGAGCAACATATAGATTAATAGGAATGGGTTAATTTAAGATGAAAGAGCTAGCTAGCAAGAAGTTGAAGCATAGGCCATACAGTTTGTAATTAATATAGGCCTCTGTGTAATTATTTTATAAGCAGCTGTTGGACCACGGGTGGGAAAGATTCATCCCGACCAGGGTCGGGCAGAACACAGAAAAACTTCTCTTTATACCATTTGCTTCCACAAAATTTAAAATGACTCATGGTTAGGATTATATCTGGCATCACATGTCAAACTCTCATGAGTGAGACATTGCTGTAGCATAACTTCTTCATGTCTGCCAATCCAGGATAGTCACAAGATGCCCTCTAGCTACTCAACAACCCAAGTCACTGTATTTCTAATGTTGAATTCATCTCAGTCTCAGGTAATGGTGCCCATTGTCTCTTAAAACTTGAACTAAAAGAAACTAAAAGTCTCAGATTGCAGCTAAGACGTCTCTGCCCTTTTATTCTGCATGATTTTGTCACTCATCCCATCTCATAAATTACAGTTTCTCTTCTGCACTCACTATAGCAAGATTCCTGTTACCCACAAATGACCTTAAGACACCTTGCATTGTGCCATTGGCCAGTAAGTAGACTTCGGGAATCCTCGTGGGTTAAAACAAACAAATAATAGTGACATTAAGTAGTTGTTCAGGTGTAATGCGTCATTTGTTGTTAAATCTATTAAAATTCTGGTCAACTGAGATTTTGTAATAATATTATAATCTACTAGGAGAAGCTTTAAAATCATAGAATCAGCATCTACAATCTACAGGTTGAAATTTTAACCTTTAATAGTTGGCAGTGGGAAGTGAATATTGTGAAAATTCTTGTGGTCTTATGAAGGATTGGTTTTATGAGAACATTTATCTGTGAAAACTAAATCCTATTTTAACTTCCCAAAGAAACTATCCCCAGGGACCACTGAGTCCAATCACAGCGATTAAGTATACCTTTTATAACCTAGTCAAAGGTGCCAAAATCCCCGCTGTGCCAGAGAAACTCAGATGAGAGATCAGATGTCCTTGAAGAAATAGAAGCAGTGTAGAAGGACCCAGGATCCTAAGAGTTTAGAAAAGTATTTGCAGACCTGCATTTTTGGGTGAACTATTTTCTCTCATTTTCAATGGAATCCGAATTGGGAAAAAAAAATAAAAGATTCCTCTTTAAAAAGTGGTATTCAGATAAAAGCAAAATCTTTGGTAGCTGAATGCAGGTCCCCCACTGTGATTTATTATAACTGTAATGGTGAATTCTATGGTTGTTTTTTAAACTTTATATATATTCTGGCTTCAAAGCTCTGTCTTCTTAGCCAAAAAAAAATGAAAGAAAGAAAAAAGAAAATAAATCTTACAAGTTTCACTCTGTTTTGTATTTGATTCTTGAAAGAGTGAAAAATATATATAAGGCTTTGTCTTAAAATGGCTTAAAAGCAAAAAGGGAAAGCAATACAGCATTCATTAAAGCATCTGTTGCATGAACTAGCATAATAACATCTCCAAATTTAAGTCTCATATAATGACTAATAAGCTTTAAAAAATTCCTTAGAAAACTTTAAATAATCAATGTGCCTATTATTTTCCTAAAAATGTCATTTGTAAATACTGATGGGGCATGTATAATTTAAAATTTACCATCAATGCACATCATTTCATAAATAATAAAATATGACTTCTTTTTATCTCAAAATTAGATTAAACCAGGTGAGTAGAATCAGGACAGATGTTTCTTGTCAATGATGTCTTTCTGGGCTTTTGAAAATCTGTCAAGTTTCCCATGAGAACAGAGCTTTACTGAAGGTTGCAGTTTGGCAACTCTCATCAAAGACAAGATTTCCAGATACCAGGAATCACTACTTTGCCTTCAGATGTTTAACTAGATACTGTCATAGTCTGTGTTTATACTGGTCCATTTCGTGTCAGGTAAACTGAAAAATGTAATGATTAATGAGTTTCAGAAGGGATGCTAGAAAAAATGAGAAGAATCACCCAACTTGCTTCAAGAATGTAAGAAAATGAATTTTGTAATTTTAGGAACTATGTCATTTTTAATAAGTTTATGAACATAACATATGAGATGAAATATTTTCTAAAGACAGTAACTGATGACTGCATCCTTTGTTCCTATGACATTCCAGGGAAGTATTATTTCTTTGAAAATTGTTTTGTACTTTTATACACATACAATTTCTTTTTTACTTAACTAGCTAGAACTGTCTTGATGTTCTTTTATTTAGTAATACACACACACACACACACACGTAACAAAAATGAAACGAAAAGGCCATGACTGAAAGAGGGTATATGGGAGTGTTTGGAAAGAGGAAAGGGAAGAAGAAATGGATATAATTACATTATAATCTCAAAAGAAAAATAGACAAACTTGTGCAGAATTGTTTAAATAAAGTTACTTGTATAGAATATATATATATATATATAAAGTTACTTATATATACCATGATATACATGCTAAGCCAATGAAAATGTTCTGTCAGAGCTGGTGAATATTACAAGTTAATTACAAAGGAAAGACATTTTTTCTTAGGAAATACCAAGACATTCATCATATAAATTAAATGCATTCTAAAATATTTCATGCATATTTCTAAGTCTATTATTTAAGAATAAAATTAATTTGGATAGCAAATAGAGTTGCCTCAAAGTATCTGTAATTATGAAAACATTGAGATTACATCTCAAAATTCCAAATATAATATATTATGTAAAATGAGCTGCTGAAATGTCAACATAGGATACTAGTTGCACAGTGGACATTTAGTCTAGTGACATTGGACATTAGAGTTTTATAATCACTGTATTAAACAGAAGAAAATATTTTGCTACCTAAGAATTACTTAGATAAGAAAATTGAGGTGGTTATTTTTTAAGACAATAAATATTTGTGAAACTTGAACTACTCTGTAAAGAAATTCTAGCTTAATACATATTAAGAAATGAAGTATTTACTCAAATAATTTTCTCAGTCTTTAAATAGAGTCTAAGCATTTTCAAAGATGAAAAATTGGATTTAAATCTCTACATACAAATTAATTTTATGTACACATGTAGTTAATGTGAATTCAGAAATTGTCATGCATTAAGACCTGCTCAGTGCATGAAATTGTCTATAATGATGGATAAAGAAATAATAATTTTTGAAAACAGTGTGCAATATCAATATTTTATTAACAAGGTTACCCAAAAAGTTCTCTTTTTTCCCCCAGGCTCTACATTCTTTTTGAATTACATTAACTGCTAAATTCCTGAAATTGCAAAGTACAAATGAATTTCATTGAAAGCTATTTATCTCTCTCTGGAGTAATAGGAAACCTCAAGTAAATGGATTAATTAGACTGAATACAGTTTCTTTCTACAAACACAGATGTTGGGAAGATCTGACTGTGAGGATTCAAACTGTAGAGGTTCTTGTTTGCCTATTTACTGAAAGCGTAATTGCAGAAAGTAAACACGCTACATTCAATCACTAATGAATCACTTATCTTTGAGTCAGAAAAATATGTGATGTTCTTAGATTTCACTTGAACTGAATTGAAATATACAGATCAATGTGGTTTTAACTTAATTAAAAAGAATATGAAATAAGTGCACTCTATAATATTTTTATTAACTACTTAAGTGCACTATTTATAAACTCTTGAGCTTTATAAAAAAAGTGTATATTTACTAAAAGAGATAATTCAATCACACAGATAAAAGATGGTTCAAAATATTTGTTTCATTGAACTATCCCCTAGGAAGATGGCATTTTACATGATGTGATATGTATATGTGAGTTTCTGTCAAGCACTATTTATAAACAAAGTAATCACTTGGTATCACACTGAATGTCAAACTTAAAGCTTAAAATATTTCAGTGTTTTAAAATAGAGAAGCGTAAGATTTTATGCAGGGAAGTGTTCTAAAATTGGAAATAACATACTAATATGTTTAAATATCATAAAGCAAAAAGTAATGCTTATCTGAAATTAGACTTTTGAGAAAATAAGAAATCTGGGTTTTACATATATATATATATATATATATATATATATATATATATGAATACTATTTACTTAGCTGTTATTTTAAGCTCCTTGAAAAATAGCAGGTACACAACAGACATTAAATAATGAATATTGAATGATCGGCAGGCAATAAACAATAAATGAATGAATATATGGATGAAAAAATGATAGTCAAGAAATGATGGTACCTGCTTTGGTAAATTTTTCAAATGACCTAAATGTAATTTTATTTAAAAAAATTACTCATATCTCATCTTCATTCATGATTTTCTACAAATAAACTGTACACATCTATCCTATAAAGTGTGTGAACTATTTAAAGTGTGCCCATGTGTGTAAGAGAGAAAGGAAGAAGAAAGAGTAAGTCTACATTCGGGGCAGAGTTGACAAAAGACTACCATTAACACTTATATACTTTACTTAGAAAATACATTTTTTACATTTACATCATATTAATTTTTATTTTGAAGTCAGCAAAGTCAAATATTTCCCAGATAACAACAAAGTTAAAATGACTTAAATGTAAATTTACCTAAAAAAAATCACTCATAATTTATCTTCATCATGACAGTCATACAACTAATTTCAATAACAAAATACATATTGGGTTGATTTTCACCAATCTAAATACATATTGTATATGGTATTATATATATTTACATTAGTTTTTAAGCATTTATGGGGATTATGAAATTGTCATACATCAAGACTTGCTCAGTACATGAAATCATCTTTAATGATGGATAAAGAAATAGTAACTTTTGCAAACAGTGTTTAAGGTATATTACCTATGCAGCTCCTTTAACAACAGAATGTAAATTTCTAGCCCTTGAAAGTTATTATTACAAACTATTAAGATAATTAGGAAATACAGATTAGTAGTTAGTCATCTAACAATCTAATTTATAACCATGTTAGGTATGTTTTCAAGGTCTAACAGAGATATAGTTTAGATAGATGATTTTCAAACACTTCAGAGATCTACAGAATAAGACATTTAAGATATTTTAATAACACAAGGCTTTTCATGACAGTGAGAGATGTCTGCTCATGACAGCACCAATCTACTTCAAAAAAGGATGGTGGGAATTGAAAAACCTCCATATGGAGTTTGCTTTCTTTTTTTTTTAAATATTTTTGTTTTATAATTAACTTAATTTCACATATCAGCCATGGATTCCCCCATCCCCCCTCCTACCACTCCCCAGTCCTCTCCCCAATCCACCCCCCCATTCCCACCTACTCCAAGGCAAGGTCTCCCCTGGGGAGTCAGTCCAGCCTGGCAGTTTGCTTTCAATTTGGCAAGACTAGTCATTTGGGCAAAAAATTTCCTTTGCCTCGACTACTGACAGTATGCTTTCCAAATTGGACAAGCAGGACCCAAAAGAAGGCACCTACTGAATTTTGCCAAGACAAGGTAGTACAGTCCTTTAAAATTTCTTGCTTCACAAAAAACAAAATCTGTCAGATATTCTAGGCCTGTAGGCTGAAAATGGATAAGCCAATGTTGCAGAGGAACCTTGGGTGACTGTCTAGGCAGCCAAATGTCTCTGTTGTTTCTGTAGCTTTGAAAGTCGTTTGCTCTGTGCTTCACGTTTACTCAAGTAAAATTTCATCCTTCTTCGGTCTCTGATGGGTATTGAAGAACAGTTATACAAGTTTCCTTGTTACCAAATTCAGAAAAAAATCTTGTGTAAAAAGATGTAAAGTTTATAAAGTTGAGAAACAAGAACGCTCAAGTTGTTTAAGAAGATGTTTTAAGGTCTAAACAGATATTTTTAGAATGTAATTTAAGTTATGATAAAAAATGGCTTAGGTATAAAACTTTGGACTCATCAAGATAAGACAGATAATAGAGT
>CABHPQ010121209.1:0-46258 GCA_902168405.1 Peromyscus aztecus | reverse complement strand
CTTTCTTTCTTTCTTTCTTTCTTTCTTTCTTTCTTTCTTTCTTTCTTCCTTTTTGACTCAAGATTACTTTGGCTATTTAGGGTTTTGTGATATTACATGGATTTTAGGATTTTTTTTATTCCTGTGAAAAATAATCATTGGAATTTTATTAGATACTGTATGGACTCTATAGGCAGAGTAGTACAGCCATGTATATAATATTGACTATTCTAATCTTTGATCATAAGATGTCATCAATTTTTTTATGTCTTCTTTGATTTCTTTTAATATTACAACATTTTCACTGAACAAATAATTTATCTCTTAAGGCCAACTTTACATATAAATACTCTTTCTAGTGACATTATAAATAGCATTTATTTCTGAACTGAACTGTCAGGTCATCTGCACCCAATAAATTATTTTTGTTATTTTTCTCATAGCAAATCTATCCTTAAAAATTATGGAGAGTTATTAGAGGATAACATAAAATTCCTTACCCATATTTTGTATGAGATACTAATCACTGACTCCACAAGGATGTAATATTTAAATGGTGGTAAATGTGTCACTTGTTTCCATGTGTTGAGCAGAAAAGGTGTACAACAATTGCATTTGTGTGAAAGAACTCACATCATTCTCAAACACATGCAAAGCAATTTCCAGGGTAGATTATAGTCACACTTCAAAAAACTCCTTAATAAGTTTAACTTTTCTGGCCATACTGTTATGAATCTAAAAATAAATAATGTGAAAAACTTTGAAAAATTCAAAAAAATGAAAATTAATGATAATCCAAAAGTAAATTAATTAAAGAAAAAATTAAAATGTAAAACCAAACTTAAAAATATCTTGAGACAAGGGGGCAGTGGTGGGACACGCCTTTAATCCCACTGGGATTAAATCTGCGAGGCAGAGCCAAGCAGATCTCTGTGAGTTCAAGGCCAGCCTGGTCTACAAAGTGAGTTCCAGGAAAGGCACAAAACTGCACAGAGAAACTATGTTTTGAAAAACCAAAAAAAAAAAAAAAGAGAGAGAGAGACAATAAACATGGAAGCATACAAGACTTATAGAGTAAATCAAAATGGTCATAAGAGGAAAATTTTTGTAATGCATTTCTTAATTTTTAATATTATTCTTATGATACTATTTTATTGTAGCTTTTAAAACCATTGCTTGGAGCTAGGCATGGTGGTATACTCCTTTTATCTCAGCACTAGAGAGGCAGAGGCAAGCAGATTTCGATGAGTCTGAAGCCAGCCTTGTCTACAGAGTGAGTTTCAGGACAGCCAGGGCTACACAGAGAAACCTTGTCTCAAAAAACAAAACAAAACAAAATTGCTTGGAATTCTTTGTCAGAAAATTGATAGGTATTTCAGATAAATCCAAGATGATTTCTGGAACACAAATGTATTCTTTGTGATCTTTGTGATGCAATTTTCTTTGAAAATGTATATGTAATAAGCATCAATGAAGAAAGAGGCCATGAATTTGAATGTGAGCCCAAGAAGATATATATGGGAGGGGATAGATGGAGAAAAGGGGATGGGAGAAAAGTAATTATATTATAATCTTAAAATTTTTAAAAACATTGTTTTGTTTTTATCTATTTCCAACTGGGGAATCACTCATCTGTGTTCTAGTTTGTATTTAAAATGCCCCACCAATTTTATGCATTGCACACCTTATCTATAGCTGATGATGCTATTGGGAGGAGACCTTCAGGAGATGGGGCATAGGGGAAGAAAATTAAATCACTGGGTTTATGCTCTTGACAGGGTTTTTTACATTCCAAGCCCATTATCTCTTAGTTTTTTGCTTTCTGGTCCCTGAGAGGTGAACATTCATTTCAACTAAACTTTTTCACAGTGGTGGAGTGTTTTCCACAGACACAAAAGTAAACACTGGCAAGCGATCACGCACTGACACTTCTGAAACATCGGCAAAAACCAAACCAAAACAAAACAACAAAATGAAAATAAACAACCCCCCCCCCAAAAGTCCAAACTTGTTTTCTCTCTTTAGGCTGTTTCTCTTAGGTGTTTAGTCACAGTAATGGAATAGGACTAATATTAATCTTAATGGGTTGTTTGTGTTGGAGCAAGATCTTCACCCATGGATAAGTTTAAGGGTAGTGACAGGGGAGGGGTAATTTGTCCAGTCATAGAGTCCGTGTGCTTAAGTGTTCCATCTGCAAAATTTTACCATCTGAAGTCCAATTTCTTTTTCAAGACAGGGTTTCTTTGTGTAGCTTTTCACCTTCCCAGGAACTCGCTTTGGTGACCAGGCTGGCCTCGAACTCACAGAGATCCGCCTGCCTCTGCCTCCCAAGTGCTGGGATTAAAGGCGTGCACCACCACCGCCTGGCTGAAGTCCATTCTTGTAAAGACTATAGTTGTCCTTGTTATTCAGGGCTATCACAGTTCACATAAGTGATGAGGATCTTTGAGGTCTTGAGTTGCAAAAGCTCCTTGGGTCCTCCAAATTTATTTTTATTCCATAGAGATAGATATGGTCAAGGAGTTCTGTCTTGATTCCAGTCCCAGCTCACAGGTGTACTTTACTTATGGTAGCACTGATTTTGGAGACACTGCTTCTGAGAAATGACCAAAGAGCTAGGGTCTGGAGTGCAGATGAATGTTGAGAGGATGGCTCCAGGGTCTACAGTGGTGGTAGCATTAGTATCTGAGACACATGCACTCCTACTGCAGAATTGGTCATAGTGTGTGAATCACAATGTTCCTTGAGCAGTTCAGTAGAACACTTCTGTTATGACAAACAATAGCCCAAGAAGGAATGTACTTGAGTTCCTCATTTCTTTTATGCTGTGGGATGTTGTTCTGTATGCTGTGAATATGTGTTGCTCTGACTGGTCGATAAATAAAACACTGATTGGTCAGTAGCCAGGCAGGAAGTATAAGCAGGGTAAGCAGATGAGAAGAATTCTGGGAAGAGGAAGGGCTGACTTAGGAGTCACCACCAGACATAGAGGAAGCAAGATGGCAAGACAGAACCAAGAAAAGGCACCAAGCCACATGGTTAAGCATTGATAAGAATTATGGGTTAATTTAAGTGTAAGAGCTAGTCAGTAATAAGCCTGAGCTAATGGCCAAGCAGTTATAATTAATATAAGCTTCTGAGTGATTATTTTATAAGTGGCTATGGGACTGCACAGGCTGGGCAGGACTGGAGAAAACTTCTGACAACACTTTTATCCTTTATTGAGCAACTGCTTTATGCTTAACAATATGTAAGTCAGTAAATATATTTATTTTGTTATATTGAATGTTTGCTTATAGTAAATGGAGAGGGAAGTTGGTTCAAAAAGAAACAGAGAGAATCAATGAAATTAGGAAAAGAGGCATTAAAATGGACACTGAGGAAATTCAGAGACTCTTAAAGATATAGATTAACATAGACATGAAAATACTCAAAATATTTGGAAATGAAATTCAAGAACACATCAAAAAAATTATCTACCATAATCAAGTTCAGTTCAGTGTTCTAAGGGTGGTTCAACTACATAAATCTATAAATCCATCACAGAAATAGACTAAGGGATAGAAATCACATGACTATCATATTAGATCATCTCATTATGTTTGCCTTTCATAAAATCTATCATTCATTCATGACAAAAGCCTGGAATGAATAGGGAAATATGAAACATATCTCAACATTATAAAGAAAATATTTAAGAAGCCTAGATGACGGAAAAAAATTATTGTGTTTCCACTAAAATCAGGAATAAGGCAAGGATATCCACTCTCCACCAACTATTTAAAGTAGTGTTTGAAGTCTTAGCTAGAGCAATAAGACAACTGAAGGAGATCTAGGAGATCTGAGAAGGATAGGCAAAGTATCCTTCCTTGCAGACTATATGATTCTATACATAGAAGACCCTGAGGACTCCAGAAGAAAACTGCCACAACTGGTAAACATATTTACAATATAGCAGGCACAAAACTGACACTCAAAAATCAATTTACTTCCTACATACAAATGACAAGCATACTGAGAAAGAAATTAGGGGAATAATACCATTCCCAATAATCTTGACAAATTAAAATATCTTGGGATTAATCTAAGAAAGAAAGTAAAAGACTTGTACAATGAAAACTGTAAGACACTAAAGACAAAAGTGAAGAAGATACCAGAAGACTGAAAAGTTTTCCCTACTCATGGATTGGTAGGATTGATATTGCCTTGGAAAATGGCCATCCCACCACAGTCAATCTAGAGATTCAGTTACCTTTACAATTAACAATGCAGTTACCTTTACAATGCCGTTACCTTTACAGTTTACAATGCAGTTACCTTTACAATTCCAATACAGTTTCTCATAGTGATAGACCCCAGACTCAGGGCACTATCCTCTCAGGTGGGCGCCCCAGAAACCCGGACTCCAGACCAGTTGATGCAATCGCAAGAGGCTTTATTTTGGACGTTTGCGCAAACGGACCCCCCTACACCATTCAGTGAGAGGAGCCCTGAACAATAATTGCAGGCATCTTTTAAAGGCATAAACCACAATATTAGCATAACATTCGGGGCAATACACAATTGGCTAGTTTAAAGATCAGCACTGGGGAGGGGGGGGTACAGCTATGGGGGCTGCTTTTCTTCCTAGAATAGCCACAGGATGTTCTGCTAGACCCAGACAATGTCACAAGGTTATTCTGCTGATGCCACAAGAAATATGACAAGAATACTTCTGCTGAGGCTAACGGTTTGGGGTCTTGGTTTGGGGTCCCGAGGCTGGTGCTTGTTCCCCTTTTTACCGTTCTGCTGAGGCTGCAGGGTTTGGGGGTCTTAGGCTGAGGCTTGTTCCTCTTTCCACTGTTCTGCTAAGGCTGAGGGTTTGGGGGTCTTAGGCTGAGGCTTGTTCCTCTTTCTTATGTTTAACTCTTTCAATAGAAATTGAAAAAATAACCTTAAAATTCACAGGAAAATACAAAGACCCAGGATTGTGAAAATAATCCTGAATGACAACAAAAAATAATGATAATGATAATAGTTGCAACAACAACAATAATAATAATTAAAAACTGCTGCAGGTATCACATTCTTAGATTTCAAGTTATTGTGGAGAGCTATTATAATAAGAACAGCATAGTACTGGCATAAAAACAGACTCACTGACCAATAGGACACACTTGAGGACCCGCATATACATGACACTTCCATACCCATCATGGCTTTGATAGAGAAGCCATAAATACACACTGAAGAGAAAACTGCGGGTTCAACAAATGGTGCCAGTCAAATGGGATAGTAACAAGTAGAAGGAAGACGTGAGATCCTTATCTTTCACTCTGTATAAAATTCAGTTCCAAATGGATCAAGAACATC
The DNA here is from genome assembly GCA_902168405.1 of Peromyscus aztecus. NCBI lineage: Eukaryota > Metazoa > Chordata > Mammalia > Rodentia > Cricetidae > Peromyscus > Peromyscus aztecus. Next base: position 40,927 of record CABHPQ010121209.1, on the reverse strand, counting down.
AACATAAGACTCTGAATCTGGTAGAAAGATACCTGAAGAATATGCAGGGATTCATTGTCACAAGAAACAAACCCATAGCACAGGCAGCAAGCCCAACAATTAATAAATGGGGTCCTGTGAAACTAAAAAGCTTCTGCACAGCCAAAGACATCAGCACTTGAATGATGAGGCAACCTACAGAATAGGGAAAAAACCTTCACTACTATGCATTTGAAACAGGGTTAGTATCTAGAATATATAATGAACTAAAAACTGAACATCAAGAAAATAAATATCTCAGTAAAAATTTGGGGCATGGACCTAGACAGGGAGTTCTCAAAAGATTAAGTACAAATGACTGATAAACATTTTTAGAATATTTAAAATTATTTGCCATTACGGAAATGCAAGTTAAAACTACTTTGAGATTCTTCTTATCTCAGTCAGAATGGCTAAGATTGTGAAAATGACAACAAATGTTAGTGTAGCTAGAGTTTTCCTACCTGGCCCACAGTCAGGACAAATCTCTCTCACCTGCCAGTCCCACGGCCGCTCAGACCCAACCAAGTAAACACAGAGACTTATATTGCTTACAAACTGTATGGCCGTGGCAGGCTTCTTGCTAACTGTCCTTATATCTTAAATTAATTCATTTCTATAAATCTTTACCTTGCTACGTGGCTCGTGGCTTACTGGCATCTTTACATGCTGCTTGTCCTGGCAGCGGCTGGCTGTGTCTCCTTCCACCTTCCTGTTCTTTTCTCCTCTCTGTTAGTCCCGCCTATACTTCCTGCCTAGCCACTGGCCAATAAGTGTTTTATTTATTGACCAATCAGAGTAACACATTTGCCATACAGAACATCCCACAGCATGTTAGTGTGGATATGAGAGAAAAGTGAACACTTAATCACTGTTGGTAGGAACACAGTGATACAGCAACTGCAGAAATCAGTGTGGAAATTCCTCAAAATACTAAAAAAAAAAAAAAAAGAAGAAAATCTACCACACGATCTAGCTATATAATTCTTGGGCAGATAATAAAAGGTCTCTACTTCCTACTACAGAGATAGTTATTAATCATGTTCTTTGCTGCACAATAGCTTGGAAATATAAGCAGTCTAGGTGAATGGATAATGAATTGTGGTTTATTTATACAATTAAATACTACTCAGCCCCAAAGAAAAAAAATGATTTGAAGTTTGCAGGTAAATGGATGAATCTGGAAACAAATATTGTGAATGAAGTAACTCAGATTTAGAAAGTCTAGCATCACTATTTTCTCTCATTTCTAGTTGTTAGCTTTGAATCTTCAGATACATATGCTTATTTGCAGTATCCACAGAGGCCAGGGACTTAGTTAGGGGCTGTTTTTAAGGGAGTGGAGATAGAACTCCATGGTATAAAGCTCAATTTAATAGTTGAGCAAGAAACATTAAGTTGGAGTTGGCAACTCCTGGGATGGCAGGGTAGAATAGGGAATATTGAGAGGGATAAACATACTGAATACTTTTTGAAACCTACCTACCACCATAAGCTTCCTAAAATGTATACATACACACATATACAATGAGTTAAAATAGAGTTACCTACAACAGAGCAACAATGCCCCTACTAGACATCACAGGCTAACAAACAAAAAGCTCAGGGCCAGAAATGGATTTCCTCTTTTGGAGTTGTTGGCCTATGAGTTCCCATAACTCCTACATTACAGGCTATTTCCACTGCAATTGTTGGTTACCTTTTAAAACTTGGTGGCAATATCCTACTGCTGAACACACCACATGAGTTGTAAAATACATAGAAATCAAGATGGCACTCCCCTGGAAGCTTCATCCCTGTTGACTAACTTCCATAGTGCTAGAACATGCTATGCAGAACACAGGAGAACAGTAATTATCAACCTTACCCTACTCTTAATTCTGAGAGCTACAATAATGCCTAGCTTGACAAGATATACCCACTGGCACAAAAATGGCATGAATATCATGGATATAAACAAATTTCTTGCTGGATTTAAGGCTTACTCCACAAAATGAAACCTGTATTTGGTACCATTATTGGGGTCAAGAACCTGTGACCTGCCAGATCATAGCCTCTAGTGGAGAATAAATTACTACTGTTCTGGTAAATAGACATAGTATGAAACTGACCCCGAAAGACTTACTGTTTTGCCTAAAGATTAAACCAGTCTTCAACCTTCATCAGAAAATCTTCTACTTGTAGTTGATGGTGGTTAACACAGAGACAGCAACTGGTAAGATGCAGAGAACAAGATACTGCAGAATGCTCAGCCTTCAGTGGGATGTCTTTATCACCCATGGAAGAGGAGGCAGAAAGTGTGGAAGAGGCCAAGGTAGCAAATGACTACAAGGAAACAGTGTCTCCTGGACACAGCCATACATATGAACCCATAGCAGCTGTGAAAGCATGCATAGGACCTGCGAACGCTCAAGCCAGACCAAATCAGGATGTGAAGAGGAGAGGCAGGCATGAAGGCCCACCTCTGTCTGAGGAGCTCCTGGTCACCAATAGCTTCGGGGAAAGGGGAAGTCAGTTTTCTTTAATTCTGTGTCCCTTCAGAGGTCTACCATGCTTTAGGGGATCATTCCACATCCAAGAATGTGGAGAGCACAAATTAAACTTGGTGGGATTAATAAAATAGATGATATAAAGTTTGATAGTTAGGAAGGGGTTGGGTCTAGGAGGAGTGGAGAGAAGAATGAATATGGTCAAAATACATTGTAAGGAATACCTAAAGAACTGATAAACTGTTTAAAGGGCAACTGTGGAGTGACAGTGCCCTAATGACAAGTGACACATTTATAAGCCTTATTCAGTTCTTTTATATTCTGACTTCCTGATAACTCATAAAAAGTGTGTTAGACTTAGAGGTAAATGCTTAAGAAGTTTGGAGACATAGCTCAGTTGTTAGAGTTTAGGCTTATGGTGGTATTGTGTTCCCCGAAATATTGTGCACCCTAATAAACTTATCTGGGGTCAGAGACAGAACAGCCACAATATTAAACAGAGGATAGGCAGTGGTAGCACACGCCTTTAATTCCAGCACTTGGGAGGCAGAGCTAGGCAGAAATCCATGTGTTCAAGGATACAGCCAAGCATGGTGACTCACGCCTTTAATCCCAGAAAGTGAGCCTTTAATCCCAGGGAGTGATGGTAGAAGGCAGAAAGATATATAAGGCGTGAGGACCAGGAACTAGAAGCATTTGGCCTGGTTAAGCATTTGGCTGGTTAAGCATTCAGGATTTTGAGCAGCAGTTCAGCTGAGACCCCTTCTGGATGAGGACCCCAGTCTGAGGAAACAGGATCAGCTGAGGATCCAGCAAGGTGATGTAGCTGTGGCTTGTTCTGGTTCTCTGATCTTCCAGTTCACCCCAATACCTGGCTCAGGTTTGATTTTATTAATAAGAACTTTTAAGATTCCTGCTACATAGGCTGACTACTCAAAATACAAAACATTTAAAATATCAAAACAGAACTATACAAAAGATCAAATGCAGACACAGAACCAGAAAAATCCAGCTCCAGGGCTTGGTAAATAAGGAAAAAAGGAAAACAGTATATCCAATGACATAACCTACTAGAGAATACTGTAGGGCAAAGCTGCATTCTCTAAAGTAAGACAGCCAATTGAAAATCAAAACAGATGCCAATGCTAAAACGTATACATAAATATCTGAACTTTATCTAATAAAATAAATATATAGATGAATGAATACATGTGATGTGATTGATTCTGCTGTAACTTCAAGAAGAGGAAACCTATTATGTGAAATAGATTGGAGCAGAGGTTGCTTCTGCTGAGTGCTGGCTGGAAAGAAGAACAAAGGAATTTTTCTGGATGATGAAATATTCTGTATGCCATTTTTGGGTGTTTGTTACAGGACAATATACATTTGTCAAACATGAAATTGTGCTTTCAGAATCAACTATGTCATTTGGTTTCTGCTTTCTGCTTGACTTCTCAGCCTCCCAGACCTTGGTATATTGAATCAGTGAATTCCTTGAGGGTGAGAATAGCAGAGACTATCTGTCCATCACAATTCATTTCTCTTTATACAGTAACAGACTTCCTCAAGTCCCAGAGGACACAATAGCTCCATAATATCCACAAGCAATTCATTTTGTATTATTATCAACACTATTTTATACTAATGTTTCTATTTTGTCTAATTAAGGTACAAACTAGTCCATCTCATCCAGAAATGGATATCTAAAATAGAATGTTAGAATATTTCACCAAATGAGAAACCATATGGAAAAAGATAAAAATTGAATATGTTCTTCACACTATACACCTGTGTGAATATCAAGTGGATTGGAATAAGAAACTTCATAAGTAGTGAGAAAAAAATCAAATTCTTCTATAAATCAGGAGTAGATATAAATTTGCTCTGATTCAAATCCAGCAGGTGCACAACCAAAGAGCAGAAAGTATAGTCCAGGAAGCTCTGCGACATGGTTTCAATCTCTTGCAGGTCTGGAAAAGGGTGCTGAGGGGGAAATCAAAATAAAAACCAGACATTTCTTTGCCAGATGTAGTAACACATGCATGTAACCCCAACACTTAGGAGGCTAGGCAGGTGAATTACCATTTTGTGGCTAGTCTGGGCTATAGAATGAGAGCTTATCTCAAAGATCTAATACAAAATAAATATAGGCATGCAACAGAAACTTGAAATATTTGAATACATAAAATTACAGGTCTAAAGTAAATCATGACAATAACATGCTAAAAATAAAATAATGATAAACTGAGAAAATTGTAAGTTAAATCATAGTTTTGTATTATATAATATAACACTTCTGATATTTAGTAAGATGATGATATGTGAAATACAAAAGTTTTTGTTTTTCTTTTTGTTTTTTGGTTTTTCAAGACAGGGTTTCTCTGTGTTGCTTTGCACCTTTCCTGGAACTCGCTTTGGAGACTAGGCTGGCCTTGAACTCACAGAGATCCACCTGCCTCTGCCTCCCGAGTGCTGGGATTAAAGGCGTGCGCCACCAAACAAGTGATACAGACAGCATAGAAGAAACTAGGATGATATTAAACACAAACTCTCAGGGAAATGGAAACTTGAATCTATGTAAAAATTTAATTTCACATTTTTATTCTTAATTTATGCCATGTTCCTGATTTTAAAGTTATGAGGTAAAATATGAATACTCAAGTTAATGTCAACAAGAACAAAAATTTTCAGTTTCTGAGAGAAATGATGCCCAAGAAGTGAATTCAAATCACATATCTTAAAATGAAACTGAAAACATTAATAGAACGTTATTTTATCTATCATTTCAAAAATACACATTGCTTACTTATCTACAGAGAAAACCTAAAAGCATACTGTTAACTCAAGAGCAATAAACATCCCTGGCATGTATGTGGGTGGTCCTCAATTTCAATTCCCAACTGAAAGGGTGAGAATGTTTTTGGAAGATGTTAAAATAGTGTCCATCATATATCATATTTGATCCAGTGAGTGGTATTTTTTTTCTTTATAAGAATTATTATATCTAGCAAGTGTAGGAGGAATGTTAGGAAGTCACCATTTTGCGGTGTCTAAGAAAGTGTTTTCTCAACATTAAAATGCCTACAAGAAAATTTAATATGATCAACAGTCCTTCAGCATTTGTCACCATGAGTAAAACAGACATTAAATGTCTGTAGATGTGAATCTGAAATACAAATGTCACATGTAAAGTTTAGAAAACTAATATAAATCTAATTAAGCCTTTATAGTTATCAATAATTTCTAATAATATGGAGCATGGGGAGGGGCATATGAAATCATGCCTAAAAACAATTAGGGAAATGAAAGATTATGTAGACTAGTTCATCCAATTTGAACAAGTCAATGGCAAATGAAACAACACAAAACAAAACAAAACAAAAAAGGAAGAAAAGACTATCCTAGACTAACATATAAAAATTTAGAACAAGATGGTGAAGGAGGAGATATTGGCCTTTCCTGAAATGTAAGTAGGCAGCTACCCATGAATGAAAGCAGACTAGGGAAAGCTATGGGCTGAGGCAAGGAACCCAATTAAGACCACACACAAACACAATTAAGACTAACACAATGAAGGAAAAAGGAAAATGGAGAGTTACTGTGAAGAAAAGGTCACTGGAGAGATCAGCATCCCTTAGATGCCTGGGATTGGCTAGGAACAAAGTAGAGCAGGGGTATCAGTATCAGTCCCAGGACAAATGTCATTTGGTCCCCAACAGCCTGCTCTTCTGTGAACCCTGATAGACTTTGCTGGAAAGGACCTTAATAGTTCCCATGGCAGTCCTTAAACTCCACACAGCTTACATAGTAAAAGTCCCATGAATATTTGTCTTCATGGACCTCAGTGCTCAGCACCACAGAGAGTACCTGTTTCTGATACTGAAATAACCAGTCATCATCTCTACCATCAAATAGTACTGTGAATACCAGAGCCATTGACTAAGCAATTATGAAACTGAACCTGGCTAAGTTAGGAAATTATATTTATTGTTCCAAAATTATACTGTATTTTATTTTACTTCTGTTTTTTTTTATTTTAAACATTCATGCTGTTTTACTCTTGACAGTCTTATCTTCATCAGAAACTGTTTTGTAGCAAGTTATTAGCCTTCCAGGACCTTTATCTTTTACTATAGGACAGTGGTTCTCAATGTTCCTAATGTTATAAACCTTTAATACAGTTTCTCACACTGTGATGACTCCCAATCACAAAATTATTTTCATTGCTACCTCATAACTGTAATTTTGCTACTGTCATGAATTGTAATATAATATCTGTGTTTTCCGATGGTCTTAGGTGATCCTCATGAAAGGGTCATTTCACTCCCAAAGAACTGCAACCCACAGGTTGAGAACCACTGCCTATAGGACTTACCTATAGGTTTTTTCATACACTGAACACTCAAACACATAGAGAAAAGCCTGGTAATACATGGAGGCACATCATCCACCCTGAAATGCATGATAACATGCAATATTACACAAAACATATAACAACCATCACTTTTGATAGTAGAGCCAAAGGGACAAAGACATAAAAATCAAAGAGAACATCTGGATAAAACAATGAGATGAAGTGTCAGAGGAGAAACTTGGTCGTAAGAATATGCCATAACTGAATTGCCAAGCACAAGGGAAAGATTTGGAAAGACACGATAGGTTCCACTTACAGGGAACAGTTTTCTCAGCAAATGGATTCTGTAATTGGAATTTTTGTTTCTTTTTTTCCTCTGAGAATGTGTAGATGAGAGTTAATTAATGTGGTGAAATTGTGGAGTATCTGTGAATATGAAAATTCACCGAAGAGCCGAACCGTGCTATATCTGTGTAATTTAGATGTTGTTGAAAGGAAAAACTAAAGAGAGCCTAGAGCTGCTCTCTGACATTTTAGGTTCCAGAGGTAAGATTTTATAAATGGGCAAGGGTTCAAATGGAGGAAGACAAGCTTCAGATTTGTAACGAATGATGCTTAATTTTAGATGTGTCATTTTATGCATGACCCTCAATGGTCAGGGCTTTAAGATCCCTTTCAAATTCAAATAGTCAACATTTTTGTGCTTTGGGTATGAAGTGTCTCTTGGAGACTATACATTGAAAGTGTTGTACTCAATACAGCAGAGGGTAGAGGCTGTTTCTGAGAGGTGATAGAATCACAAGCGTTCTCAGTTCATCAGTGGGTCAACCCCAGGTGCATGAATTACTGGAGATGGGACCTAGCTAGAGGAAGTAGGTCACTGAGGCATACTCTTGGGGAGTATGTCTTCTCCCTAATACCTACCCCCTTCCTTCAAGCCACCACGAAGTAAGGAGGCTTCTCTGCAGTGTGTTCCTACTATGTGATACTCTAACTTGATCAGGCTCAAAGTGTTAGAATTAGCGAAACCTCTACTGAAAATTCCAAAACAATGGAAAAATATGTTCTGTTAAACAGGAAAATCTAAAAGAAATGCTCTAATGGCTGAGCTATGACTGGCACAGCTGGAGACCCATACCCTGAGAGGGTGCCCCTTGCCCCTGCCAGAGGACCAGGACCCAGAGGCAAGATACTTCAGAGATCTAGAATAGAACCAAACACAAATGGCAAAAAAATAAAAAGTCAATGAAATGATTTCTAATGATATTCAACTATACTCATAGACTGGTGTCTAGCCCTGTAGCTGAAAGTTTTTCTTTGTCCCACCTGGTCCATGGTCAGGACAAATCTCTCTCACCTGCCAGTCCTGCAGCCACTTAGACCCAAATAAACATACAGAGGCTTATATTAATTAAAACTGTTCAGCCATTAGCTCAGGATAACTATTGACTAGCTCTTACACTTAAATTAACCCATAATTCTTATTTATGTTTAGCCATGTGGATTGGTACCTTTTCTCAGTTCTGTGTTTACATCTTGCTTCCTCTGTGTCTGGCTGGTGACTCCTGACCCAGCCTTCCTCTTCCCAGAATTCTCCTCTCTGCTTATCCTGCATATATTATACTTCCTACCTAGCTACTGACCAATCAGCATTTTATTTATCAACCAAATCAGAGCAACACACATTCACAGCATACAGAAAGACATCCCCAGCATAGCCCAACTGTCATCAGAGAGGCTTCATCCAGCAACTGATGGAAACAGATATAGAGACCCACAGTCAAACATTAGGCTGAGCTCGTGAAATCATGAGGAAGAGGTGAAGGAAAGATTGTAGGAGTCAGTGGGGTCAAGGACACCACAAGAAAACCCATAGAACCAACTAACCTGGGCTTGTAGGAGTTCACAGAGGCTGAACTAACAACCAGGGATCTTGCATAGGATGAACCTAGGCCCTCTGCATGTATGTTATAGCTGTGTAACTTGGTCTTCTTTTGGAACTCCTAACAATGAGAGCAGGAGCTGTTTCTGACTCTGCTGCCTGCTTTTGGGACCCATTCCTCCTACCAGATTGCCTCATTCAGACTTAATGGGTGTGGAGCTTAGTCTCACTGCAACTTGATATACCATGGCTGGCTGATGTCCATGGCATGCCCGCCTGTATTTGAAGAGAAACAGTAGAGGAGGAGTGGGTGGAGCAGGGGGGGGAGAAGGTGGGAGGAGGAACTGGGAAGAGGGGAGGAAGGGGAAACTTTGGTTGCACAGTTACTGTGCACTGTTACAGCCACTATGGAAGTCAGTGTGAAGGTTCCTCAGAAACCTAAAAATAAAACTTTCACCAGCCTCAGCTACACCAGTCCTAGACATGCACCCCCAAACACACACCTTGTAACTAAGATACTTTCATTTCCATGTTTACTGGGATTGTATTCACAATATTGAGGATGTGGAACTACCCTAGATGCCCATCAATTGGTGAATGGATAATGAAAATGTGTTACATATACACAGTGGTATTTTATTCAGCATAAGGAAGAATGAAGCTGATACATGTGTAAGTAAATGGATGGGTCTTAAATATATTGGGTGAGGCAACTTGGAACCAGAAAGACAAATGCCACATGTTCTGCCCCATGCATGGCTCATAGCTAAGAATTTTTAGACTGATACATTTAACTTTAGAGCAGTGGTTCTCAACCTTTCTAACACTGTGAACCTTTAATACAGTTCCTCGTGTTGTGGTGACCCCCAACCATACGATTATTTTCATTGCTACTTCACAACTGTAATTTTGCTATTGTTATGAATTGTAATATAAATATCTGATATGCAGGATATCTGAAATGTGACCTCTGTGAAAGGGTCATTTGACCCCCAGATGGGTCGCGACCTACAGGTTGAGAGCTATTGCTTTAGAGTGATGCAGGGAGGCCTTAAAGTAAGATAGGTAGTAAAACCCATCAGATATTGAAGTGGGAGGGGATACTATTCTGAAGTTAGAAAGAAGTTTAAACATGGAAGAGAGTAGAAGGACAGGGAAGCAGAAGTGGAATGTGGGGAGGTAACCAAAACTAAGACTATCTGGAAAAGTCATATTAAATCTGCTATTTTATGAGCTTATTCAAAATGTAGTCTAAAATAAAGAGCTTGATCAGAGATAACCTCTATGGGTGCTCTTCTCACAAGCTATGGGTTGGTTATTAAACAAAAGTCACAGTACTGACTGTGGATATGTCTATTCAGGGAAGCCACAGAAACCACACAAATAATACAAGATATTGTCATTATTCTTAGTTTCCCACTAGAATTTTATGGTAAGGGCCAAGGAATGGGAAATCATGCAACAAAAAGAGATGTCTTTTGTACGTGACACAGCTATTGCAATCATAAACTCACACTGCAGCCCCGTTTATCCACACAAGACCTACCCATAAATGGACCCTGTGCTGCATAGTTTCATGTCAACTTGACACATTCTAGAGTCATTTCAGAGGATGGAACCTCAACTGAAAAAATGCCTTAATAAGATCAAGCTGTAGGCAGGCCTGTAAGGCATTTTCTTACTCAGTGATAGATGTGGGAGGACTCAGCCCCTTGTGGGTGGTGCCATCCCTGGGCTGGTGGTCCTAGATTCTATAAGAAATCTGTCTGCACAAGCCATAAATGCAAATCAATAAGCAGCACCCCTCTGTGGCCTCTGCATCAACTCCTGCCTCCAGGTTTCTGCCTTGTTTGAATTACTGTCTTGACTTCCTTCAGTTATGCACAGTGATGTGGAAACATAAGCTAAATAAACCCTTTCCTCTCCAAGTTGCTTTTGGTCATGGTATTTCAACACTGCAATAGTAATCCTAACTAAGACAGACCCCCTTAACTTTCATCACAGATGGGAAAGAGCCTGTTAGGTTACCGTCCTCCTTGAGGGACTATTGGTGGTTAATGGTTGTTGAAGGAGATAGTATCGTTTTCTTCACTGTTGTAGCCACTGATAGTTGCCTTTGCTTCAGTCAGTAACCTCCCACCTATGTTCAGGTATGAAACTCTAATTAAACTTAGTGGATCTTAGCCGGGTGGTGATGGTACACACCTTTAATCCCAGCACTTGGAGGCAGAGGCAGGGAGATCTTAGTGAATTGGAGGCCAGCCTGATCTACAAAGCGAGTTCTAGAATAGCCAGGACTGTCCCACAGAGAAACTTTGTCTTGAAAAACCAAAAAAACCCGCTACTACCACCACCACCAAAAAACCCAAAAACTTCCTCTCTCTCACAGAGAAACACACCAGACAGATAAGTAAATAAACAGAAGACATGGTAGTAGAAGAGGCAAAGAAGGACTCCTGATGGAGAAAGAGAGATAAGGTAAAAATGATAAAAATGTATTATGTAAGTGGATGAAATTGTCAAAACATAAATTTTTTTCTTTTATTGCAAATAACTGTTTTTCATACATTATATTCTGACGTTGGTCTCCCCTCTCTCTGCTTCTCTTAGCTCCTCCCACTTCCTCTTCTGCTCAGATTTACCGCCTTTCTGTCTCCCCTTAGAAAACAAAAAGGTATGTAAAGAATGATAAAATAAAATGCAATATAATAAGATAAAACCAAAACAAACAAATTCGAATAGAAAACAAACAAATGAACAGAAGGAAAAGACCCCAAGAAAAGGCTCAAGAGACAGATAGAGATGCAGAGACACACTCATTTGCCCCCTTAAGAATCTTATAAAAACACAAAACTGGAGGTCATAGTATATGCACAAAACCCTTAAGAGTAAATAAAAATAGAATTAAACAATGATCAAAATAAAATTAAATTAAAAGATCCTTGACATGACATTTTGAGAAAACATACATTTTTTAGAAAAAAACATCAATATCTGACTTAATAGTACACAAATTTGCCTTCATCTTTAAATGAAGGTTTAAACTATTTACATACCAAACAATTGCAAAATAAATTTATTTATTATGTATTACCAGTAAACTTTTGTTTTAAAACTCATTTTATATACCTATATACTTGGAGTCACATACAAATCCCAGAGTTAAAAGTGTTGTGAGTAGAGAAAAATTAATCTGCCTACTCTAGGCTAAGTAAAGTATATCAACTATTGATTGATTTTGATATATGAAACTTAAGATGGAAAAGAAAATGTATGTTAATATATCTTATTTTGTCCATCTTGTGGTATTATTTTCTAGTTAAGAGTTTGCACATTGGAAAAAAGAATTTATATAACTATTCACCTACATTTATGGGCAGAAACAATCCTGAGATGCTTCCTATAATTAGCAAATATATTTAAAATATACTATGTAAGTACATTGCTAATTCTGGAGCAATCAAAAATAGAACAATACTGTTTTTGTTCCCCCAAGCCACATTACAATAATTGCAAAGAAGATAAGAACAGGTTTTATAAGAGATTAGTCAATCTTGACTTTAGCTGATATTTCAGTAACAGAAAAGACAATTTATACATTTTTATGATTTATCACCACCTCAAGTAAACTCTGAAAGGAACGTGATATTCGTTATAACTAGACATTCAGAGAATCAGACCACTAGACATTTATTGTTATTTCCTTTGTTTTTTGATATTAAAATAGAATTACATCATTTTTTCCTTTCCCCTTCCTCCCTTTAAATCCAGCTCTATACTCTTCCTTGCTCACTTACAAATTCATGGCTTCTGCTCTCATTCCTGCTGTTACATATAGATATATGCATATGCATATATTCCTAAGTAATAGATACAACTTGCTCAGTCTGTATAATGCACTTTTATTTAGTTTTCAGAGCTGACCATTTGGTATTAGATAACCAACTGTGTGCTCTTCCCTGGGGAAGACTACTTCTGTATCTCTCATCATTGCTTAGCTGCCTGTAGTTATCCTGTAGGGTTGAGGACTCATGAACTTTTCTCTGTCCACTTTAGACAGTCTGTTGGTTTACTCCTTGTTCAGGTCAGGTGTGGCAGACATATTAGTGAGACTAAATGGGTGTAGCTTCTGACATTTCTAAGAGACACAATCTCACAACAAACCCTGTTTCCCTGGCTTTTATAATCTTTCTGCCCCTCTTCTGCAATGATCCCTGAGCCTTAAGTGTGGAAATTTTATTGTAGATGTATCAGTTGGGTCTAGGCTCAACAACTCTGTATTTTGGCTGTTTGTTGTTTTCTGTAATGTTTTCTATTCATTGAAAAGAAAAATTTCCTTGATGAGGGGTGAGGACTACATTTATCCATGGAGGTAAAAGACAAATATTTATAATGTAGTTAGGATTATACTGCTTTACAAAGGTAGGGTTTTATGTTCTCCTCCAAGATACATGACTTCACTATCATTCAATAGTTGGCTAGGTTTTCAGTACCAGCATGATTTCCTTCTTATTAAGTGGGTCTTAAGTTCAATTAGAGAGCCGTTAGTTACTGCCAAGGTATATGCTCCACTATTCCACATACCTAGAGTTATTGTGCCACACTGGTGGTTGTAGTGATTCACAGGCATCATAGTTGGGTAGAACTATTGGTTGCTGTTCTCCTGTGGAAGTTTGCATGGTGCCTTCTGGTGTCATGAAAGCTTAACCTCAGGAAGAATGCATTAAGGTCAGTTCCTACTCAGTGACCTCTGGGCCCTTTGTTTGAAGTGCATAATGTCTCCAGCAATATGAACTTACTTTCCATCTCTAGTGGGCATTAAGGGCAATATTAATAGCCTGTAATGCTTTGGATATCTCTAAAACATCTCTAACAAACAACTCAGAAAAGTATTTCTCATGCCTGGTGTTGGGAATTTTGTTAAGTGGTCTTTGGCTCTTTGAGGGATCATTCTCAGCTCAAGTAAAAAATTGCATTTAAACTATCTATGTGTATTTATATACCAAATTATGTGTTTATATGTATTTTTAGGTAGATAGTTAATATGATTCCTTATGAAATTTTTAGACATCCTTACTTTTACTCCTTTTTCTTTTTCTTTTTCATTTGTGTCTCTCTCCTTCCCCTAATTAGAGACCCCATTTTCCCCATTTCCTTTCATTGGACCAGTTAAACATTCCTAACCTCATGATTTCTTGAAAGTTATCTTGCAGTTGAGACAGTTTTAGGTAAACTTTGGAATCCTACTCTGATTAGTAAGGTGTCCTTAGCAACTTGTATTTCAATGACTGCTTGTAGACAAATCTAAACCTAAAATCTGGAAAGTATGTGTGTTCACAGGTGTGTATCTGTGCATAAGTGTCACCTGTTATGTATTGATGGAACTGTATCACTCTGCTCCTCTGGTGAGTCTGCACGGTTTTTATGGGGTCATGGGTTTCCTCACCTAGTTTGACATACTTTTCTGAGTGAGTGCATTCATAATCTGGGCTAATCACTTTATTAATGAGCACTTGATCACTAAGGGACCTAAGCAAAGATCACTAAAGGGGGAGAAAATTCTACACTACCCTAGAATAAATTATAAATTCATGGTTGTGACATTTGTCTTCCAAAATGGTATTGGCAAATACACATTTTCAGAAAGATCAATATATATCTCTCATTTATTCTGCATGATATATGACTTGTATATGTATAAGGAGTGGACAAGAAATTTAGAGATCTATAAAAGAGGCAAATGTAAGCAAATGAGTACAATAAAGAGTTTGGGGATTTGGATAACACTCTATACAATATAATGAGAGTATAAAATAAGGGCTACAGTCACTGTAGATTCAAAAAGTTTTAAATTAAAGGTATTAACACAGATATGCATTTAAAAACAAATAAAAACAACAAAGTTTCCACATGAGGGAGGAGAATTGGGCTGGAGGGAGTAGCATTAGCAAGAGCATAAAATTTTTGGAGATACTGTTTCAGTGATCTCAGTGTTGGGATCTGTGCAGTAAGTAGCTCCAGGAGAGAAGGTTCCTGAAAACAAAGGCTAATGTGAAAAACTCATATCTTGCTTCAGAATGCCCCCTCTTTATAAAGGGAACTTAGAGGAAAGGGGACTTAATTATTACTATATTGCAAGACTGGAACTGTGCTTTAGAAAAGAACATTCTGGCTAAATTAATAGAGAATGTATCACAATTCTATTGAGAGAACATGAGTTTACCCTAGGCTCTCTACATAGGCGAGACAGTTGTGCAGTTTGACCTGCTTAAGGGGCCACCTGGCAGTGGGATTAGGATCCATTCCTGGTGCATGAGTGGGCTTTTTGGAGCCCAGTGCCTATGGTGGGACAGCTTACACAGCCTTGGTGCAGGGGGAGGGGCTTAGACCTGTCTCAACTGAATGGACCAGGCTCTGCTGACTCCCCATGGGAGGACTTGCCTTGGAGGAGGTGGGAATGGGGGATGGGTTGGGGTGGAAGACTGGGGCTGGGAGGAGGGAGGAGATGGGGATCTAAGGTTGGCATGTAAAATGAATAGAAATTTTCTTAATAATAAAAAAGAGAAAAAGAAAACCAGCATCCCAAAAGTTGAGGGTAAATGTGCTAGCTTCAGAGACTTCTCTGAAAAATATCATCTGCCATGATGTGTGTCAGTGAGTACCTATGCCTGTGCATATGTCCAGAGAGAAATTCATAAGGCATAATAAACATAAGGAGCTGTTTCTCCCTACATCTAAGCTTAGAATTCAGGCCTTTCTGTTTGCATCCTGTTGCAGAGTAGAGAAGTGGGATAAAAGAGAGGAGGAAAGGAAGAAGAAATATTCAAAAATAAAGCAAAGGCAAGAATATTCATATGTGAATTATATAAACAAAAAAGACCCCCAATTATTACAATTCCTAAAAGAAAGCTGTAGATGAATGTCTAAGCAGTCTTATTAAATAAAAACATGGAGCCAAATATAGGGGTGAAAGCCTCAGAGATCAGGGAAATAGTGATAGCCACCAACCTTACTTCTCCAGCTCTGCAGCTACCAAAAGTGAGCTACTTCCTGTCTACCTGCACTTTTAGTGCCTTGCCGTTCTGCCCTCTCATTGACTCTTATCCCAGCTACCTCACTTCCTTGTCACTGCCTGTCTGTACAGACCTCCAGGTCTCTATGGTTGGAACTGGGGTTAAAAGCGTGTGTCACCACACCTGGCTGTTCCCTGGTGTGTCCCTGAACACACGAGACCCCACCTGCCACATAATCAGATTAAGGGAGTGTGCTACCACTGCCAGACTTTTGTGTTAATGGCCTGCTATTTCCTCTGATCTCCAGGCAAACTTTATTTATCAACATACAATTAAAATATCACCACATTTCAGTACAAATAAAATACCACCACAGAAAGCAGGGTGCTAGACTGTTTAAGGACAAAGGTCATGTAACATTCTGTGCAAAAAGAGATAAACACAAAAAGAGGTAAAAAAAACAAAACAAAGCAAACATATAAACAAACAATAGCAGGAGTGTCCCTCCACACCCAGAAACCATCTAGGATAACTGCCTGCTCCTCCGGTCACACATGCCACAGCCACTCCTTCTGTCTAGGTAAGTGACCCCCCCCCCACTGCTCCCACCCAGACCTTGCTTGCTTTGTAGCCAGCTTCCCATGCTGATCATCAAAACTAATCAATGCCCATGTGGTACCTCTAGGCCAAGACCTGTAAGTGATCCTGCCCTTGCCTCAAGCCTGAACTTCTCTGTCAGTGAATTCATATACCACACCTGCTTCCTGTCTTTCCTCCAGCCCTAAGACCAGTGAGCAACCCCACCCGTGTCCTGCCCTCTCAACATCAGTTCTGCCTTGAATCTCCAGGCTTGTACTTACTTACTTACTCCTACACTCTCTTCCTCTGTTCCTACAGCCCCCAGTACTCCACTCAGTTTGTCTGGCCAGAGTCCTGGACTTGGTACAAAATTCTACAACTGTCTTGGATCTCCTTGGACAACAGTCTTGTTTCTGTTCCCTCTAGTCTTCCTCAGCCCACCATCCCACTTTGAGATTTTGTCCTAGTAGGTTAAAACTCATACAAAAAGAAATCCATATCCCAGATCTTGATGTAGCAGTCACAGCAGATGATATAATGCTATCCCTAAATAATCACCAATTCAACAGTGATCTTCCCTAAGGAGAACAACTTAGAATAAGTTCAAGAAAAATAATTTAGAAGAAAAATTATAAACATGTTTAATGAGTTCAGGGCATGAAACAAAACATACATACATAATTGGATGAATGTAAAGAGGACAGGAATAAAATGAATTGAATTCTAAGAAATCAGTAACAGATGAAGTAAGGAAGGCAATTCAGGAGATGAAAATGGAAGTGAATAAAGAGAACTACAAAAGAAAACCCAAAGTGAAGTCAACCAGGAAGTGAAAAATTCAAAACATTTAATAAAAATCTTAGAAGGAAGCTTCCCTAATAGAATGGATCAAGAAGAAGATAGAATATAAGTGCTTGATGATAAAGCAGAGGAACTGGATCACTCAATCAAAGAAAATGATAAATTTAAAAAACATATAAACTATAGAAAGTCTAAATCCAAGAATTATTGGCTTAGAAGCAAGAGAGGAGTTATGGGTTAAAGGCATAGTTAATACAGTCAATCAAATCACAGAAGAAAGTTTCCCAACTCTAGAGAAAGAGATAAGTAGAAAGGTGTTGGTTAAACAGCATTGCTGGCCGCCACCTGCAGCGGCCATGCCGGCGGAGGAGAGTGCTGGTGGGAAGAATCACAGGCTATAGTTACCTTTTTAGAGCTTTATTGGGAGAGGGGGAAGAGAGAGAGGGAGAGAGGGAGAGAGAGAGAGAGAGAGAGAGAGAGAGAGAGAGAGAGAGAGAGAGAGGAAAGAGAAGGAGGTCCAGACAGAAGGAAGGAGTGGAAAGGAAAGAGAGGAACGTACAGAGGGCCCACCCGCTTTTTAGGCTGGGACACCATCCCAGGCTGATGAGGTAATTAAGGACAGAATCCTTACAAAAGGTTCATAAAACACAGATACAAAGGATCAGAAAACAAAACTCCATAGTGTATACTACACAGCAATTAAAGAAAGGAAATTGAAAATTGTGAGAGAGAAGGGAGGAGCCAGATATAAAGGTAGACCCAAAAGAATAAGAGCTGATTATTTTATAGAAATGCCCAGATCAAGTGGTCTTAAGAAGTTGTATTCCAATTTCTGAAATATCACAACTTTCAACATAAACTTTTATATCCTGAAAAGCTATCTATGAAAATTGAAGAAAATTGAAAAAAAAATAAAACAAGAGCATTAAAGGACTAAGCAACTGCCCATTAACCCAGCTATAAAGAAGAAAAAATATTTTGGGCTAAATAAAACCTTAAACATACTCAAGAGGCCACATGGGAAAAATTAGTCAAAACCAAGATAGTTTTTCAAGCAAGTGCTAAGGAAACACTGCAAAAACAACAAAATGACAGAAACTAATATGTTTCTTTCAATAATAAATTTGAATATTAATGATTTTAAGTCCTCAGTCAAAAGATATGCACCAGCAAGTTCAATTAGAAAACCAGATCCATCTTCTTGTTGCTTCTAAGAAACATATCTCACCATTAAAGGTAGACACCACTCCAAGGGTAAGGGATAGAAAAGGTACTCCACGAAAATTGAGCTCTAAAATAAGCTTGCATAATGGTAGTAATATCTAGTAAAAAAAAAAAAGATTCAACCTAAAATGAGAGAGAATAAATAAAGTCACCTTATTCTCATTGAGGGAGAGTTCATTAAGAAGACATACTTGTAAGCATATGTTCATCAAATTCAGGTTTAATGAATTTCATTAAATACATTTTACCAGATGTAAAGACACAGATTAACTCCAATATAGTAACAGTGGGATATTTTAGTACCTATCACCAACAGACAGGTCATTTGGACAAACAATATGCAAAGAAATATTGGAGTTAAATGAAAAAACATAAAGAAGAGCTATCAGATATCTATAGAACATTCCACCCAAACACTAAAAATTTTACATTCCTGTCAGCAGTGTATAAAACATTTTACAAAATAGAGCACATATTTAGACACAAAGTAAGCCTTCTTAAATACAAACAACACCCCATATTCCATCTGACCCCAGTGGAATAAGGCTAGACATCGATATCAAAAGAAACTACAGGAAGTAGGCAAACTCATGGGGATTGAACAATACACTACTGAACATTAAACGGATGACTGGATAAATTAAAAAAAAATTTCCTAGAGTTGAGAGCAAAACCACAGCATACAGAATAGTATTTATAATCCTCTAAAAATAGTTGAGAGGTCTCAAAGAAATAGCTTACTGATGATTCTTGAGACCTTGGGAAAACAAGAATAAACCAAAATCCAAAGTAGTAGATGGGGATAAATTGTAAATATCAGATCAGAAATTAATGAAATAGAAACAAACAAACAAAACCAAAGAACAAAGCAATAAAACAAAGTTTTGGTTGTTTCCAAAGATAAACAATATTGATAAATCATTATTAGCTCA
Organism: Peromyscus aztecus; assembly: GCA_902168405.1. Lineage (NCBI taxonomy): Eukaryota > Metazoa > Chordata > Mammalia > Rodentia > Cricetidae > Peromyscus > Peromyscus aztecus. Next base: position 21,635 of record CABHPQ010121209.1, on the reverse strand, counting down.
ATTACAAAGAAAGAGATGAAACATAACATAAAAATTAGAGATGAAAATGGAGACATTGCAACAGATACCAATGGAATGAAGGAAATCATAAAGACAAACCATTAAATCTATATTCCAGTAAATTGGAAAATCTAAAAGAAATGGATAAATTTCTAGATGTATATATGCTACCAAAATTAAACAGAGAAAAAATAAACAATTTAAATATATTCCTAATCAGCATCAAGACAGAAGCTGTGATACAAATTCTCTCTCAAAAAAAGTTCAAAATCAGATGGATTAACTGCAATTATCTACCAAAGCTTCAAAAAACTAACATGAGCCGGGCGGTGGTGGCGCACGCCTTTAATCCCAGTACTCGGGAGGCAGAGGCAGGCGGATCTCTGTGAGTTCGAGGCCAGCCTGGTCTCCCAAGCGAGTTCCAGGAAAGGCGCAAAGCTACACAGAGAAACCCTGTCTTGAAAAACCAAAAAAACAAAACAAAACAAAACAAAAAAACCTAACATGAACACTATTCAAACTCTTCTGTAAATGGAAAAGAAGGAATATTGCTAAACTCTTTTTATGAAGTAGGAATAACTCTAACACCAAAGCCAGAGAAAGATACAGAAAAAAGAAAGCTACAGACTGATCTCTGTGACAGAGATATAAAAATTATCCAGAAAAATACTAGGAAACCTAATTGACTCTCACACCAAAAAGGTAATTCACTAATAAAGTTGGCTTCATTCTCACCCTTGATACAGGAGGGAGAGGATTGGTTCTGCCTCAGCTGAATGTACCAGGCTTTGCTGTCTCCCAAGGGAGAACTTATCCTTTTGGAGGAGAGGATGAGGGGTGGGTTGGGGGCATTAAATGGGCGTGGGGGAAGTGGGAGGAGGGATGAGAGGGAAATCTGTGGTTGCTATGTAAAATGAATAAAAAATTTTTTAAAAGTTGACTTCATTCAATAAATACAATAAATAAATATGTATATTTAACACATACAAATCAATAAATGCTATCCATTACACAAATAGACTCAAGGATGAAAATTACATGATCATTTCAATTTAAGAAGAAAAAAAAATCTTCTGACAATACAACACCCATCATGACAAAATTCATGGAAAGGGTAGCACAGAAGAACCATTCCTCAACATAATAAAAGCTGCATACAACAGACCCCTGGTCAACATCATGCTAAATGGAAAATAATGTAGAATTTCAATGGAGATGAGTAATCATACTGGGATGTTCCCACCCTCCATTCTTATTCCTTATAATGCTTGAGGGAACCTAGGCAGAGGTTATTGAAAAGCTGCCTTAAGAAAATGGAGACACTAGAACACATGTAAAAAGAAAGCAAAGAGAGAAACACTTAGGATGGAAAGACAAGAAGGGAGGTAGAGGAGCTGAGGGTGTATATGCACTAAGGGTATCTTAAAAAGCCATAAAGAAACTGCCAGGTCCAAAGGAAACTTCATTTCTCCAAATTCCAAAAGACAGAAGGGACAAATGGGTATCTGTAGTGCCAGTTAGCATATTGAAGGACATGCTAGCCTCCAGGCTCCCTCAGTATCACAAGTATCCATTATACATTTCAAAGTCCATGCTAGAATCCTAGCTCTGCTCACCTACCCCCATCCCTGAACTTCCCCAGCTCGTGGGCTTCCCTCCTACCAGCTAACCATTCTCCTTATGACCGTGCTATGTAGTCTATGCTTTCTCTGTTTTCCTCTCTCCCTTGCTCTCTCTTATTTCCCTTTCCCCCCTCTCTCTCTACTCCTGCTCTCTCCTTCTATCTATGCCCCACCTCCCTGCTCTGCTTCTGTTTCTCTCCTGGCCAGGGCCAGTCTGCTCGCCATGTTCAGTACTTTATCTCTCTGCTCTGGACTCTTCCAGATGCCTCTGGCTATTCTCTCTCTCATATCTACAATAAACTTTCCCCATAACCATACCATGGAGCGATCATGTCACTTTATACAGAAACCTACATCTTATAAGCCAAATGAAAAATACAAAAGAGTGAAGTGAGTTACCCTGCATGACTAGACAATGCTGCCCTTAGAAGCAGTGGATTACTGAACAACTAGCTGATTCAGGTGTGGGACACCTCCACAGGAGTTGGTCAGGGAGGCCCCAGATAACCCTTAAGTAATCATGCTCTCATTATTTCTTTGTTTACCACCAGAACTAGAAGATAAGCTATCACCTACATCATTGACAAACTGTGGAGAGAGAAAGCTGGAACTGAATTGAAAATACCCTTCATGATGGTTAGCTATTAGAGTGCCAGGGGGTAATATTCAGGTTGCTGGGGTTCAGGGGACACATCCTTGGTTTTACTCAAATATTAATCTTGCAAAACAAAATAATCATATGACTGGCAACATGTGATCTTATATGCAGTTGTTACACAACTGTTATGTTATAACCAACTGCCCTCTGATTGGATTTGAGTGCTGCTTTATAGGCGGGAACTCAATCCCTGTACTGTGGATTCGGTTATCAGTCCATGTCAGAGGAGGTCATAGACCCAAGTGAGGAATTTTCAAAATCTACTTATACTCACAGACAGAAGCTACTCTAAGCTGTAATCAGATAATTTTTTTTGAAGGGAATGATAGTGAGCTCAGATTCATGACCACCCAAGATGCTGAGAATAAGTGACTGGGGTGGGGGTGGGGTCTCTGCCCTATGTAAGACATTTATACTACAACTTCAAAGGTTCAGAGGACACTGTGAAAGAAGAATCCGGAAGTAGGTAAAGTCTAGAAGATGGAGTGAAGGGCTTTGGAATGCCATATTCTAGACTAGACAAAAAACACTGTAATTATGAACTGACAACAGCTGGAGTTATTTACACTGGACACACATATGACTGGCTCTGTCAATAATCAGTCATGGAAGGGGGAGAGGCTGGATGGCTCCTACTCATTACTGGTGAACTATTGGCCATTTAGCAGAGGAGGGGGACCATGATCTTCAGTTATATACCCACACCTAAGGAATAAAAGCAAATATGAGGAAGACTACTGAGACAGGTCAATCTGCTAAATGGATGAAGCCTTGAAGATCAGTCTTGAAGCAACAATCTGGGGAAAAAAACAAGATTTGAGATAAAGGAAGAGGTAATTAGAAATATATTTGTTAACAAGAAACATTGCATTGATTTCTCCTTAATAAAATGTTAATGATTTTCTCCAAAGAATTCTTGGCTTAAAATTTTGTAGACTTCTTAGGCTTTTCAAAGACACCTAGACTTTCAAAAAATTTATCAAACCATTGGCAAAGTAAAGTGACTGAGGACTTTAAAGATGCTAATGGTATTCTTAACGAAGATTTCAAAATAGATGAACTCAAAAGACAAGTTAATTAACACATGCCAATGAAACTAATAGGAAAATTATTGGTGTATGTGTAGCTATGTGTGAGTGAGTGTATAATGTGGAAGCTGAAGTTGAAAGCAATAATCAAAGAACTCAGGGGTCCTCTTGTTAGTTAAGAATTTGTCAGGGATATAGCTGGATTAAATACTTACCACAGGTTACTATTCATCCTTATAAATCTCTTAAAAGTAAAATATTTGGGACAATGATTTCCATGTCTGGAGATTTGAGTGTTTATATTTTTAAAAAGTGAGTGATTGTATGAGAAGAGCTACACTAACCACACTCATTAGGGAGTGGTAACTAAATCAGAGCAACACATATGCTTATAACAAGATGTTTAGTTGCTAAGCAAATTGATATAGTGTGTCAACTTCTCTGCTTACTGTGGTATGAGAAAAGTGACCTGGGCAGGTGACCTAATTCAGAAGACTACTTGGTAATCACAGAGATAGCTAGCATAAGTGATATAATCTAATGCAGGCACAAAACCCACCATTGTTTGTGCTTCTAAAGCGATATAGGACGAAACCAAGGCCCCAAATTCCCTTTGCTGGCTCTTTAGAGTATGCCTTTCCCTTATGCGGCCGAGTACATGTTTGTAAATGTTCCCTTTATTGGTGCTGTACAAACTGTTTTCCTTTCTCATTCAGTAAGATGAAAGAATGGTGGAAAAACTATAAAATTTTTAGTAAGTTTAGCATAAAGTAGATGAAAGATGTGGAATTTACCTAGGGCTTGAGCTAAGTTAAGACTTACAACAGGAGAGAAGCAGTAACTAACTGTAGCAGCTTTCGAAGCAAGAATGATGAGTCAAGGCCCGAGGTGAGGGCACTGGAGATAGCAGAACTGTTTAGAACTCATGGCAATACTTGTTTATGGGACAGAACACTATGATATCAGTGGTTTTGACATGACGGATGTGGGAATATCTTTCTGCTCAGTGCAAATAGAAAGAGCAAGTGTTCAAGGAAGTTGAGAAGATGGTATTACCTAGTTAGGAAGTAACAAGACAAAGGGATCTTATGGAGGTGAGCACCTCAAGGGTTCGATTAAATCTGCTTTGAACTCTGGATAGCCTGGGCTATCTTTGATATCATACTTTCTAAGTCTATTAGACGAAGATACTTTGTTAGGAGCGGAAAAGTCGAAGCCTAAACTTCCTGTGTGCAACCATCAGTCTCAAACATAAAGCCAGAGATTCACAGGCATTTCACAGCTGCTGTTACCTGGTGTCCTTATCCAAAGGCATAGGTACGTCACATCCAGACTGATTACATAACCCAATGCCTGACACATAATAGATGGTTAGTTAATTTTGAGTGATGGAGAAAATGAATCCTGGGTGTTTAATTGATATCAGTAGTTACAATTTGTAGCAAAGTAACAGTTAGATGTCAGCATCTAGAGCTGCTGTAGATTGGAAGAATGTCAATATATCAATTTTAATATAAAGCCATTATCTCCTTATTTCTTCAAGTGAAAACACGTTTTATTTGTAAACATGTTTAAGAAGAATCTCATTCTCAAAAGTATTGGAACTAAATGGATTTCCATCTAAGGAACATGTAGAACTTATGTCCAGGATCAGTTCCTTTGGGTCCTCTAATGTGTGGGGTGAACTAGAGCATCAAGTAAACAATATGAAGACCAACTCACTCTGAGCATATTGAAGGAACCCCAAACTTTTAGAAACAGAATTATTAAAACCATGCCTTAAGTTTAACCAAGTAGTTTTTTGTATAGAAACTGGAATGAATACTGTGATTAGCAGCAGCCACGACAAAAGATACAGATATAAAATCAGACAGAGATGCAGGATATAGACAGCATTTTGAGGTAAGGAAACCTGACTTTGGAAATAGAAATAAAAAATTTGGATTTCAGTGAAAAAGCTTGGCAATATGTATTATAGATATACTTGTCTTAGCTTACTTTTTTTTCTGAGTGCTATGTTGTTGAAAAGATATTCACCCCAGAAGCAGCAATTGGACCAGCCACAAAGTTACAAGTGAATGAAGGTGACAGAGCCACATAGGCTAGGTTAACATCAAGTAGTTGTCTCTGTTAGGGTTTCTATTTGCTGTGATAAAGTATCATGACCAAAAGCAACTTGAAGAAAGGATTCACTTCAGCTCATAGTTCCACATTACAGTCCATCACAGAAAGGACTCCGGGCGGGAACTGAGGCGCAAGCTGCGGAGGAGTGCTGCTTACTAGCTTGCTCCTACAGCTTGCTTAGTCTGCTATTCTAGTAGTAATCCAAGACTACTTTCCAAAGGGTGGCACCACTCGCAGTGAGCTGGGTCCTCCCAACATCTCTCATCAGTTCATAAAATGCCCTCTAGACAAACCTACAGGCCAATCCTATGGAAGGATTTTCCTCAACTAAGATTCCTTCTTCCCAGATAAACCTAGCTTGTGCCGCCAGATTGACATAAAAACCAGCCAACCCACTTGACCCCTTGTCAACTGGACACACAAACACATCACTATTTATCTAGAACCATTCCTTTCTTGTCACCAAAATGACATGTCGATAGTAATGCAACAGTATATATACAACGTTTCAACTTTGAAAAGTTCCACAGTCTTTAAACTTGCAAATACTTTACAAGTTCAGTATCTATAAAATGTGCAAGGTTGCAAAGTTCAACCCTATCTAAAATACCCAAAGTCTCTCTAAAATTCCAGTCTCTTAACTGTAGCATCCAGTAAAATAAAAAATAAGTTAAATACTTTCTTATTCCAAAAACAAAGAACAAAGGAATAGCCTCAATCAGACCAAAGCAAAACCAAAATTCAAAAGCAGAAAATGTTCAGTGCTTGATGTCTGGGGCCCCATTATAATTTTATGGGTTCCAAAAGGCTTGGCCAGTCTCAATTCCCTGGCTCTGCCATTCACAACACATGGCATTTGTCTCATAGGCTCAGGCCAGTTCCACTCTACAGCTGCTGCTGCCCTTGGTGATTGTCCCAAAGTATAGACAGGTCCAAAATGCTAGGGTCTTCATGGCAACTGGATGAACCTCCACCAATAGCCTCTCCTGGGCTCTTTTCAATGACCCTGAACCTGCCACATGATCCCAACCTTAGCCTCTCTCCTTGATCCCTTCTATTCTGGGGTTCTCACTGCTACTGAGGCTGCACCTTCACCAATATCCTCTCCTGCTTACAATGGCATCTTTATGCCTTCAAAACTAGCATCCCCTAGAAAACTTACACATCACCTTATGCTGCTAGGATGAGGTACAGCTTTGGCCTCTACTGGATCACAGCTTCTGTGTGATGATTCTAAGGAAATACTTCCTAGATTTCACTTCAATAATGCTGGTCTCTTATTAATTGTCACTGATTTCTCAGATCCAGCAGACCAGTGTCGATTGTCTCAGAACAGTAAAGGTTTCACTTCAGTTGGAGTTGGTCTTTTATAAATCAGGCTGATCCTCCAGCCCCAGCTAATCACAACCACACATTTTTAGCACAAAATATCACACACAACCTCAGTAGATTCTTGATTCCCTATGACACTCACAAGCCAGGTCTCCATCATCTGCATTTCTCTTAATACTTTTCTTTTCCAAGCTTCCACAGAACAACCCATTAAGCTTTGAACATTTAAAGGCTTTTCCAGTCCAAAGTTCCAAAGTATTTTCATAATCTTCCCTAAAATACATGGTCAGGTCTGTCAACAACAATACCCCATGATCTGCTACCAATTTCTATCATAGTTGGAGCTTCTATAACTGTAATAAAACATCATGACCAAAAGCAACTCCGAGATTAAAGGGTTTACTTCACTCACAGATTATAGTCCATCACTGAGGGAAGTCAGGGAAGGAACCTGGAGGCAGAAGTCATTGAGAAATGCTGCTTAATGGCTGGCTCATCCTGCTTTCTTACAGCACCCAGGACCACTTTCCCAGAGAAGGAACCACCTACAGTAAACTGGAGCTTCACACATCTATTATGGACCAAGAAAATGCCCCACAGACTTGCCTACTAGGAAATTCCTTGGAGGTTTTTTTCCCTCAAATTAAGATTCTTTTTTTCTCAGATGACCCTAGTTTGTGTTGGGTTGACATAAAACTGGCCAGCACCATAGTAGACTGAAAAGAAAGCCTGCTATATTGGGTATACGTGCTGAAGGGTTTCTAACACTTGTGAAACTAAAAGATTAACATGCCCCGAAGTACTAGGTTTAATGTAGATCTCAATTTAGTGTAAATGTGGATTTCTAGCCAGTTGGTTCTCTCATTGGCTCTAAGCACAGCCTGCATAGGAGCCATTGAATGACCACTGTCAACAGGCCCAAGGGAAACTTAACTCTGGACTTTACTTACTTGATGGATTTGGGTTATGGACTGCAGTGCCAACTGAAAAAATCCTCAGATTTTCCAGCTGCGCATGGCTAGGTAGCCTTGCCTAATAGAGGACATGATAATCTGCCAGATGATTGTTTTTGATCTTTCTTGAGAACTGACTCACGATACCAAGGCTTAAAACCTTGCTGTTTATTATTAGCTGTGCACTATAAAACCTTTCTTTTACAAATCATTTAAATTAGTTTTTCCTCCCACGGGCTGGTGATTAACTCACAAGCTAGGGAGCAAAGTATGGCTGAAGCAGGTTAAAAGACTGCTCAGCATTATGTGGCGAAGCTGTGGGGGCAGAGCTAGTGTGCCAACAGAAGTCCCAGGAGTCCTCTCAGCCCACTGAGTCAGTGTGCAACTAAGCATCAGGGCACTGCTCCTTTCAGCTCAGTTTGGGATTCCTAAAGCAACCCTCGCCACAGGCAGTTTACAGATCTGCTGTTTGGTGTCCACAGCTATGAAAAATCCTTTATCAAAATGTATCTGAGCTGCAGCGTAAGTAACTGAATCAAAATTCTTCATTTGACTCTTGAGCCTGGGAAACACTGGTTTCCTTAAGCTTCCCATATCTTCAATGTACAACTTCTCTAAAGGCCTGTCAAACCTCTAGAATATTCAAGGAAAGATAGTTTGTACTTGAGTTTGAAAATGTGTTTATTTTTGGCCTTGGCTGGCTAGAATAATGGTCTGAGAAATGTGTGCATGAGACAGTGAATTAAGATAAATGCCCCACATTTGACTCCCACACTGACAACCCACCTCCATAAACTCATATGCCTTCTGACTTACTTTTTTCCTTCTTGAAATGCATAAGGCTACTGAAAAACAACTGGAGAAGTTTTTTTTTTTTAAATCCCTTTTAATTATTTAGCTATTCCCAGACCTTATAATAGAATATGGAGATTTTTAATCAAATAGTTGATAGATGTCGAGATGACTTGTTCCTGTAGCAGATGAAGGAATTAAGGCTGCTTTTGACTTGTGTGTGTGTGTGTGTGTGTGTGTGTGTGTGTGTGTGTGTGTGTGTGTGGCGGGGGGGGAGGGTGGGGGGGGTGATCTTTTACTGTTACCCACTTGTGGCCTGTTTTCTGGTTGAAATTTGAAGTGTCCCTGCCGGTAGGCTCATGGGTTTGTTAACTTGGTGCCAGATGGTGGTGCTGTTTGGAAGGTTCATCAGTCCTTTAGGCTATGGAGCCATGGTAGACAAAGAATGTCATTGGGCGTGAGGCTTGAAATTTTGTAGCCTGGCCCTAGGTCTAAAATCCTTTCCCCGAGTAAGCTGGTGTGAGGGAGCGGTGATGCTGGGAGTAACTAGGTCATGAAATAGAACTCATAGGGGTGGGGCTAGGGCTCTTAGAATAGAGAACACAATTACAATAGAGAACACAAAGTCTGTTACTGGAGACCAGAATGAGAAACAGGCCATCTGTAGCCTGGAAGAGGCTCCTCACTAGATCTCTAAACACTCATACCTGAGCTTGGACTTGCAATCTCCAGAAATATGGGATAGAAATTGTTTCTCTAAGCCTCCCTGTTCAGCCTGGCAGTGGTGGCACAAGCCTTTAATCCCAGCACTCAGAAGGCAGAGACAGGCAGATCTCTGTGAGTTCGAGGCCAGCTTGGTCTACAGAGTGAGATCCAGGACAGGCACCAAAACTACACAGAGAAACAAAAAACAAAACAAAAGCCTCCCAGTTCGTAGTATTATTTTGTTAAAGAAGTTCAAACTAACATGCCCCCCACGCACCCCCCCCACACACATACACACACACATACACACACACACACACACACACATATATATATATATATATATATATATATATATATATGTGTGGATACTTCACCAGGATCAAATTGAAGTGATTTGTTTTTTGTTCCTAGGGCAATCATAATTATCTTCCCTTAGCTCTCCTCTTCACTTAACCTTCCTGGCTGCTTTAAAACTTTCCTCCATTTTAGCATCCCACCCAAGCATATCTTCCCTTATAGCCCCTCTCCCATATTCCACGATTGCTCTCCTCTTTTCCTTCTATTCTGGTAACACGTTCATTACTCTGGGGATTACCTCATGAGGTTTCAGAGGGAAGCAATCTGACAAGGCAGCCAGTGCACTCTGCGTAAAGAACTTAATTGTTAAACTCATTCTCTCAAAGTTATTTACCTTTCAAAATGGGCTTGTTAACCCAAATGAATCTTCATTTGGTAGAATTTCACACCTGAGAAGATGAAAGGCAACCCATTCAGGCAGTGTGAAGAAGAGACTCAAGGGCAGTCAGTCAGAGTCTTCCTGTCCCTAGTACTGCGGTTCATACATTTATATATGAGGTTAGATAACCGTAAGTGCTGTTAAAACTGTTTCTAATTTTAGAATTATTTTTTCTGTTGAATATTGGTCAGTTCACACAATTAATCTTTAGACAAAATAGATGAAGATTAAATAAGAAACATCTGGCTTGTTGGATTTCTGTTCAATTTATTTGTAATCACGCCATTCATAAAATGGATTACTTATTTGTATTCTAAGGGGCCTATGATGTGTCTCCATGTTATGGCACATACTTCCTTTTTCTTGAAGTTCACAATATCAGTCACTAGTAAGTGAAAAAACAAAGTGGAAATTGCTTCTGTTGCTTAGCAATTTTTTTTCTCTCTCTCTTCTTCTATGGGCACAGAGCTAAAGTGATAGCATTTATCCCTTGGTGATTTTGGTTCTATAGGAATGGGATATAAAATAATTTTATGTCATAGCTTCTCATAATTTTGATAGGATAGCAAAATAGTTATAGTGAAACTGACCTCGAAGTGTCAACTGTGTGGAGATGAGGACATGAATTCTGTACTGGAAAAATGCTCCCTATTTCCTTCTTTAACACTTTGTATTTTGAATAGACTTTATCCTTGCCTAATAGAAAATGATAATAGATGAGAAAACACCAAAACTGCTTAAACCTATCTACTCTGAGAGGATAAAAGTCATCGAGGACCTAAAAGAGTACAGGTCATTACTAGTTGTCTCTGTTCAATACATGAGGAAAATCAAAGAAAAAAAATTAGCTGGAATTGGATAACAGGAGAAGTTGTTTTCAGTTTGTAGTCTAGAATTATGATTCCATGAAGACTAGCTTTGCCTACAAGAGGTCACTCATATAACTTCAGATTTCTGAAAAAAACATGCTCACGCATAATGGGCACTGGAAAAATCTTGCACTTATTCAGCCAAACAGTTAAAGTACAGGATGCCTAATCACACTGTCTCCTCCTTCTCTACCTGCAGATTATTCTCTGAACTGGGTGGTCTGCCACCTGATCTTGTGTGGAAGGGGACACATTATAGAACAAATGACCTGTTCTTTCTCAAATTCCTGGCAATTATTATAGTATTGCTGTTTACTTCCACTTAATGAAAAGATCTTCCACTGTTGTCTTTGCTCACATTGTTTTGAAACTCTGGACCAAATCATATTTGCTATTATTCAATTCAAGAAAAAAAACAGGTGTTGTTTATGATTACACATTAAATGGCATTTTGATGTCCCATGTGTGTGCTTAGCTTGTGATTAGTTGGCCTAGAATGCTGTCCAACATTTGCCTTTCTTGACAGCACTTTCACGCCCTGAAGTCACTTTCTTCATTCACCTCCTTGTCTATTGCTTGTATGTGCCAACAGAATATGAGACTCAGGGAGAAAAAAAACCATGGCTGTTGTAGGCGACACCATATTTGAACACCTAGAATAAATTTTGGCTGCAAAATAGTAGCTCCAGAATAAACATTTGTCAGATGAAAAAATCAAACTTACCCTGTGCTGAGTGGATAAATGAATGAACTTAGGTTTCGATCCTAATCTAATTTCACTGCCCAGGAGGATTTGACATAGTTTGCTGTTCTTTTCTTAATTAAGCACACTTTGTCTTTGGATTCTTGTCTATGGAAATATTCCTTGTCCCTGTCTAATTTTAGGCTTTTCTCCCAGCTCTCCTTCCAGAGTCTAAATTTTAGAGCTCTTAAGTGGTATATATAAACATTCTCCTCACCCTTAAATTGCTTTTATATGATATTGCATCTATTTCCTTGGCTTTAGTAAGTGCATATGAAGACCTATTATTTTTAATTTATCATTTTTCTTTATATATATTTTTACTAGTTTTTTGAACATTACCTATATGTTTTGGTCTTACCCCCCTTACCCTACAGACCACTTTTTAAAACATTAAATAGATTACTTTTATTTATTCATTGAGTATTTCAGACATGTATACAATATATTTTGAACTTATTCAGACCCCCCACTTTCTACTTCCAATTCTTTAATAGATTGCCCCCCTTCAATATATACAATCATCCGGACATATCCATGAATTTCAGACATGGACATATATCTGCTTGTTCGATTTGCACAGCTTTCTTAAATTAAACTTTTAAAGGCAACTCTAAAACTTTTATTCAGCCACCCCCATTAGTCAACCAGTCAGTCAGCCAAAAAATGGAACAAACAAAACAATAATAAAGCAAAGCCATCCTTTCCCCTGCTAAGCAGCTTCATAAATGGCAACATCACCCACTCAATGCCTCAGATCAGAAGCCTAGGAGTCATTCCTGAGTCATGTTTATCCTGCACACCCAGAACTACTTTATCTGATTGCTTCCATTTTTCATAACAACACTGTGTCTGAGTTTTCTTATCTTTTCTTTCCTTACTTTTCATGGATTTCCTTCCTCTAATAAATGCTGTAGGTTCATAGATTCTTCTCTTCACATGTCTTTGCATTACACCTAGTGGTGGTAATTCATATGAGTCTTCTCCTTGAATTAAGGTTCTTTTTCTCCACAAACCCAACTGTGTCATATGCCACCCTGAAGGATGTCATTCTAGCCTTTATTTCAAGACTCTCCTTAACTGACTGAGCTTTAACTACATCTTTTTTTTTAGTTCCTCATAGTTTTCTAGTTTGTGTTTGTATCAGAATTTTCACTCATGTTTTGTGGTTGAAATCAAGCTGAACTCTTCTCACTGATTCAAGTCCCATATTCCATGTAAAGTTATTCTCTATAATGTTTCTGTTGTAGTCCCTACTCCTAGACTGTCCAACTGATCCTTTAAATTGGGGTAATCATTAGCGTTGATTACACTAAACTTTGTTAAGCTGCAACACGGAGTGGCAAAGAAGTACAGAATCTTCTTAAAGTACTGCATTGACCAAGATTCATGAATATGGCAAAAAACCCTATGGTCTTTGATATTTCGAGACTACTCATTATTGCAGCATGCTAAAGCCCTCCTTGAGCAACATATATAATCATTTCTTTGTTTTATTTATCTTTTTCTCAATAGATTATGAAAGGAGGAGCCGTACTTGTACAACTCTACAATACATACTTAGCAGGTAATGAAATGCATAACACAAAAGGTACTTTAAAAACAGTTTTGATGAAGCAAAGACATGAGTGGAACTAGGCATGGTACTAGGTATATCTACAATCCTAGCACTTGTGAGGCTGAGGCAAAGGAATTGTTGTGAGTTTAAGGCCAGCCTGGATTACACACCAAGATCATGTTTCAAACCTCCAAATCACCCAAACAGAAGTATCCAATGAAAGAGACTTTTTTCTTTAATTCCTAAACATGACTACAAATTTTCACTAGTATGAAGTTATTAGAGAAATAGGGTTGTTTGACATAGAGCTACACATATCTAGGAAGAGGGAATCTTAATTGAGAAAAAACTTCCATAGAATTGGCCTGTGGACAAATCTATAGGGCATTTTTTAAAAATAATGATTGATGCAGGAGAGTCCAGCTCACTGGAGGTACTACCCTTGGACAGTTGATGCTAGAGGTGTAGGAAAGCAGGTTGAACAAACTAAATGGAGCAAGTCAGTAAGCAACACTTCTCCATGGTGTTCCTGCTTCAGTTCCTGCCTCTAGGTGCCTGCCTGCTTTGAGTACCTGCTTTGGTACTCAGTGACAGACCATGATCAAGGTATGTAAGCCAAATAAACTAAACTCTTAGCTCCCCAAGTTGCTTTTGATTATAGTGATTCATCACAGTAATACAGAAATGATAATATATAATTAAAGAAACATGTAAAAAAAAAGCTCATATGTACATCCACCCACTTACAAACCCACTGAGCTTCTGTGGTAGAGTTTACAAGCACACTGGGTGAGAATAAAGCAACAGTGGTCACGTGAGCACATTGTAAGGAGGCAGGAAGAACAACCTGGAGGCACATCTGACTCCATGGTGAAGCTTCTAAAACAGGTACTGTTGTTCTTTGTTCCTCCGTGCTGACCCTATAACATAGGGCTTCTAAGACATCTGCCTTTGGATTAGAAGGGCAGGTCACCCCCCTCGCTGAAAGTGTAGAAGTAAAAGGAGTCATAGAAATAACTGGAAGGAAAAAGATTGAGTTTCTTGTTTTGATTTGGTATGGTAGATCCTACCAGACAACAGGAAAAATTCCTTACAGTTGCAATGTTAAAAGAAAGTTAGGGACTACTGGAATGCATCTTGTACAATGCCTGAGTTTGCCTGAGTGCCAAAAAAATAAAAAGGAAAATAAGAGAAAACAAACTCACCCCCACAAATAGAAATGTCACTTATTATGATTAATAAAGTTCTTTGAGGATGATGCCAATTCTCAGAAGAAAAGAATCCGAATTCAATAACTTAGGGGTACATAAATGATAAGCTCCATTCATCATATAAGAAATTAATAAGGCCCCGGACTTCCCTTCTGGACAAAGCACCTCCCATGAAGGAGTTAGGACCCAGCCAACAACAGTAGAGCTGGCCCGGAAGATAAAGGTATGGAAGAACTGACCCTGAGGATGTGAATTCCAGAGAACTTGCTCATTGCTGCAAGGGGTGAACTAACCAAGGCAACATTGGAGAGCTCACCCTGATGGTGAAGGCAGAAGAGAGCTGAGAGGCTGACCAACCCTACAACTACCCAGGCCCAGAACCAAGTTACGAGGTTCCTCCCTCTCCCCCTCCACATCTGCCCCATCTGTGATCTGCTGGAGCATGGGGGCAGGGGAGGTATCAGGTCCTGAGGACACAAGGCTGTGGGATCTCCATGGCACAGGGCAGCAAGAGGATGTCCAGGAAGAGTTCCACTGAACGTCCAGAGTCAATGGTATAGCAGACACCTGGGGCCTTGAACCAGACCAATGCTTCTTTGTGATGAACATCTGCACGTAAAAATATATGGATAAAGGCTTTTACTGTGTGACTCACTGTGTTGCACCGCAGCTTCCATGGCAAGATTCTCCCCTTCATGCTTTTTCATTTTTGCTCTTAAATTTTATTTTGTTTTATTTTGAGGATAGAGGGAGATGGGAGTAGGGATCGGGTCGGGAGGCATGATGTGAAAGATAGAAAGAATAAATAAAAAGGAAGTTTAAAAATGTAAAAAAAAAAAAAAAAAGAAATTAATAAAGACCATAATATGACAAAGAAGTGGCTCTGTTGACTCTCAGAGGTAGACTTTTGCCCGACATGTAGTTACTTAGTTATATTTTCCTTAATCAGCTATTCTCATGGAGTCTGTACAGCTCCAGGCCATTTTTGGCTCATGCTGTCAGGGTGTATCCTTTGCTCCCTCTGTTTGGCCCCCTTCCCCTGGTCCACTTCCGCAGTTTTTCAAGTCATCAGCTCTGAGTTGTCTAAATTAGTAACAGTCCAATACAAACACTAAAACTCCTACTATGACACGGTGTTCTTAGGCAGCAGCAGTGGGAGTTCAGCACCTCAGAGGAGTTGGAGCTGACTTATCTTCAGTGGAACAGGAGTTACTAGTGGCTGGGTCCACTCAGCCACTTGCTTAATGGCTGCCTGCAGCACCTGCTCATATCAGCCACCAGGGGGCAGGCATTGTGACACTAGCCTTTAAACTTGCTCATAGCAGATAAAAGGACTATTTCGGTTACCTAGAGAAAGCCCTGGTTTTTGAAATCTCAGAGTTGTAAGCATCCCAAATTGCAAAGTATAATAGTCTATACAGTTTTATTAATATAGTAATATGTTAAATATAGAGATAATAATGATTACCTCTCATGCTCATGGAGAATTTGAGAAAACTAATGAGATTATATTTATAACACTCTCAGGCTTCTTCACAAATAATTGGTATGTTATGTCATGCATAATTAATGATTACTTATTTGCTTTGTGTGCACGCTCAGCTCAGAGAGATATTATGCTTTACTCTTTGGCTAAACATGAATTTTAAAAATGATCAGATTGGGAAATAATAATTGATTTGATAGACTGCATGCCAGGGCAAACAATAGGAATCCTAGACTACAGCATTTATCTGATACCTTTGAATTTATATTTAGTTCTCTGATTTCTCAGTGTTTCATGAATTGACCAAAGTCAGTCTCATCTGCTTCAGAATGTGCACTAGAATTTGAAGTTGATCGTTAACCCTAATCAAGTAACCACACCAAATAGGTATTTTAAAGAAAAGAAACCTAAGTTAACTGGAATGCAACTTTCAAATACTCTATATAATGGCCAACTGAGATAGATCATTGAATCTACTCTGAGAAAAAAAGATAAAGAAATAATAGGATAAATAGGTAGATCACTGAATCTACACTGAAGAAAAATGGGGAAGATATAAAAATGACAAAAGGTAGACTACTGAATGTATTATGAAAAGAAAATAGAGAGAATATGGTCATGATAAGATAAAAAGGGAGATTATGGAATCTACTTTTAAAAAGGAGCTACTTGTTTTAAATAAGATAAGTAATGAAAATTTTTTGGTCTGAGTTTATCAGATGTTACTGGACTGGACATTGTTAATATAATGGACTAGACATCGTTAATGTAATCTTGACTATATGTATTGTATATACTTATTGGATAATTTTTCTTGTATTAGTTATAAGCTTTTTTAATTTTAGACAAAAAGAGAGGAAATGTGGTGGTATTGTGTTCCCCAAAATATTGTGTACCTTAATAAACTTATCTGGGGTCAGAGACAGAACAGCCACAATATTAAACATGAGAATAGGCAGCGGTAGCATACACCTTTAATCCTAGCATTCCAGAGACAGAAATCCCTCTGGATCTCTGTGAGTTCAAGGCCACATTGGAAACCACCAGGCGTGGTGACACACGCCTTTAATCCCAGAAAGCAAGCCTTTAATCCCAGGGAGTGGTGGTAGAAAGCAGAAAGGTATATAAGGCATGAGGACCAGAAACTAGAGGCATTTGCCCAAGAGAGGCATTTACCCTGGAGAGGCATTTGCCCAAGAGAGGCATTTGCCCTGCAGAGACATTTGCCCAAGAGAGGCATTTGCCCTGGAGAGGCATTTGCCCTGGAGAGGCACTTGGCCTGGTTAAGCATTCAGACTTCTAGCAGCAGTTCAGCTGAGAGTCATTCGGATATGAGGACATAGAGGCTTCCAGTCTGAGGAAGCAAGACCAGCTGAGGATCCGGCGAGGTGAGATAGCTGTGGCTTATTCTGTCTCTCTGACCTTCCAGTGTTTACCCCAACAACTGGCCTCAGGTTTGATTTTATTAATAAGACCTTCTAAGATTCATGCAACAGCCAACTCTCTATAATGGTGGTCAATGGAATTTGCTAAGAATAAGAAGTATCAGCAAAAGAAGTATTTAAAATTTTCCATTTTTAGATATGAAATAACAAATTTGATAGTTTTTTCATTCTATCTTCCATTTAAGAGATGCTGAATTGAGGGCCTAATATTTTCTTTTCATTTCCTAATCATGCCAATTTAATAGGCTCTATGTGCAATGTACTGTACCAGGCTCTTCCTTTATGAAGGATTATAAAATGCTGTTTAATGGGGCCTGGGCATACATATATAAGGGCAATAACAATGCAGGATTTAGGAAGCACTGAAGAACAATACTGGAAATAAACACCATTGTGAGAGTTTAAAGAGATGCTGAAGGGGTGTAGCCTTCAAGCTCCTGAAATTAGAAATAGTTTATTAGCTTCTGCATAATTGCTTGTTTTGTGTGTGGATGTCAGGGTTGGTGTGAGTGTAAAAGGTGCACAATCTGATTCTTCCCAATTGTTTCATGGTTATATTTATCAATCATAAGTTATAAGGGTTCTTTATATATGATGGAAATAGGACATTTACCTATATTAGTTAGATATGTAAATTTGAGACAATCGCTACCAATTTATTGGTCTATATTTTAATTTCCTTTATTTCCTAAGGTCTTCTGAAGCACAATTTAATTCTCAAGATATGACTAATACACCATTGCTTTTTTTCTTGTTGATCATTGTATTTGTTGGAACTAAGAATTTTTGCCTAACTTGAGAATATTTTTCCTGCCATGCATGGTAGTGCCTGCCTTTGATCCTAGCACTCTGTGAGCAGAGGCAGGCAAATCTCTGAGTTCAAGGCCAGTCTGATCTACATAGTGAGTTCTAGGACAGCCAAGGCTATGTAGAGAGACCCTGTATAAAAATTTTCCCTCTTTGCATTTTTCTAAAAGCTCTTCAGTTTCAGCTATTTCCAGTTTGGCATGTTACCTATTTGAGTTAACTTTATGAGTGGTATGAAGTAAAGGTGTAACTTCACCATTTTACATAGGGTTCCCAGTTACTTCATTTCTTTTGTTGAAAGAACTATTTTCTCCCATACAAGAACCTTGGCACCCTTTAGGAAGATCAGGTAACTGTAAATCGAAGAATTTAGGTCTGAACTTCTAACTCTGTTCCTATGATTTCTAGCCCCCCAACACAGTTCTACACTATTTCAATTGCTGTATAATTACAGTAATTCGAATTGGACATATGAGCCTTTTAAACTTTGTTACCTTTTTTTTTTTTCCAGAATGGTTTTAGTTATTCTGTGTTCTTTGAATTTCAAGATAAATTTTAGGAACAGTGTTTCAATTTCTGTAAAAATACTCATCCCTTTTCATTTTGCCTGCAACTACTTTGACCTTACAGATTGTTTGGGGGGAATTTTAGCTTTGACAAGATTGAATATAAATGTAGTTCTTTTTTCATTATTTAGATTTTTTTAGTTCTTGTGAAGATTTTTGTCATTTCCTGTATAAGACTTGTAAATATTTTATTAGATTTAATTCTTCTTTCCCCCTTTTGGAAGATTTTACAAATGGAATTGTTTATTTTACATAGAATTGGTTCATTGTTAATATATAGATATTAAATACATACTTCTAAATTTGCATTGGGTACTTTGACCATCATGAGCTCATTCATTAATTTTAGCACCTTTATGAAATGTAGATTCATTATTGTATGTTCCATATTGTGCTATCAAATATAGTTCCTTCTCTTCCTTTCCAAGCTGGATTCCCTTAACTTACTTACACTGCCATAGTACATTGGCTAACCTTTTATTTTTATTACTGAATAGAAGTGCTGAGAGCATTTAGCTATGTTCAATACCAAGTGAAGCATTCAGTCTTTCATCAAAAAATAGAGTACTAGTTGTAGATGGTTCTATACATATCCTTTACATGGCAGGGCTTTTAATCTTGAGTGGGTATCAGATATTTTTTCAAGTAAATTTTATCTATTAAGATGATTGTGTATTTATATCCTTTATTAAGTTAACATGTAGATTTGCTTCACAATAATTTTTTTTGTATTAAGCCAACTTACATTTTTTGAATTCACCCTATTGTTATTCTTTCATGTGCTTGTGGCTTTACTTTGCTCAGTTTTTTGCGTGAAATTTTGCATTTATATCAAGAGGAAGCATTTTATGATCAAATTATAACACAAGTGAGCCATGAGCCATCCATTATATGTGTGTGTATGTGTGTGTGTGTATTTTCATTCATTTAGAAAAGTGAAATTACTTAAAATGTATTCTTATAATAAAGTTTCTTAAAATTGAATTTCTTAGAAAAAAAACGACTGATTTGTCATTTTTCACATACAGATTATGCAGGCATTTGTCAGACTTACACCTAAATACTCAGTTTTTAAGAACTGTTTAAATAGATTGTTTAAATGCTCAAATTCTACCTAAGTGCTTCATACATAGGGTTGCAGTTGACTTTTATACTTTAAAATTTTACCCTATAATCTTTCACGGTTAATTAGGTTCAAGAGTATTTGAAAGATCCTTGGGATATTTAACAATCATGTTATATCATCATTTTATTTCTGTTTATAAAAAGTAATTTTGCTAGTGGAAATTATCGTTGATTGTAGTCTCTATAGTAATGGGCTATGTTTTTCCTGCTGTTTTAAAACTTTATTTTTCAGCTTTCAATAACTGAGCATGATGTCTTTAGCTGTGAAGTTTTTTATTCTATCTTGCTTTGTGTTTAGTAAGCTTCTTAGATGCCTAAATTAGGTCTTTGACACAATTTTGAAATATTTGAAATATTATTATTTAAAAACTTTGCTACCTGTTATTTTTTCTTTATCCACTTTTTTTGGGAATCCAGTGTGCTTACAGTTATGTTTTCCCTCAAGTACATTAAGCTATTTCTTTTTTCATTGTTTTTTTCTTTTTATTGTTCATTTTTTTTCTCCAATTGGCTTTCTTCTGGCATCTAAGTCTTGTCAAGCCTTCTTGCTCCAGTAATTGCTTTTTTAAAAAAAAATCTCAGTTATTGTTTCATCTTTAAAGATTTTATTTGATTATTCTAAATAATTTATGTTTTATTTGATGAATAGCTGCTGTCATAGCCCCCTTTTTTAAAAGTTGACTTTCATTAGCGCTTTGAACATATTTATAATACTTGCTTTGGATTAGCTACTAACCCCATCATTTCTGTCTCTGCCGGTAGTTACTACTTGTGTTCCCTGAATATGGCCCTTTCTATGCTCCTCAGTGTTTTTGCTGAGAACTAGAGATTCTGGGTAATCTTTACACTGCATGCTTAACTCTTCTTAGGATTGCTTTTATGGCCATTTGCTTGTTTGTGACTTGACTGCATTGATTTTGTAGACATACTCTCACATAGCCTGTGGTCAATACAACCCTGCTTATAGTGGAAATACTGACAAGTGAAAAATCAAGCAGCCCTGGGAGAGTAGGGGAACTCAGCTTTATTCACAGGAGCTCTGGTCTAAGCTAATCCTATGCAAAAGTCCAGCAGTGACCCTCAATTCCTTACAGTGTTCATAGGTTTGATGACAGTGTTGCAATTTCAGTCTACATGACCACTAGAGGGTGGTCTTTCAGTCCCATGCAGAACAATGGGAATTTTGACCAGAGTTACTCATGTTTACCAGAAAGGACATTTTAGGGGGCAGTTAAAATATTCCTTGTTTAGCAGAAAAAACAAACAAACAAACCCTGTGGTTTGACAAGATAGGTATGGTAACCATTTAAGATGGTTTCTTCTAAACTTTTGCCTTCCTAACCTAACAGGAATGCATGCTAACAAGGTAGTATAGAACTCAGAATGCTTAAGTGTTTCAGAAATAAAACCGTAACTAATTTTATCCCTAATCCCTACATCATCCAATTCTTTTTAGGCAAGATTTGTTATGAAGTTATAACAAAGAGTAGTAACTTGATTTTGTTGGGCAACTTTGGATGTCAGTAACTAAACAGATTCACAACTTATCAAAGTGGTGAGGATAAGTTGTTAAATGCTTAATCATACATGGGTACATTCATTTAGTTTCTATTGCTGTGATAAATATCATGACCCAAACAACTTGGGGAAGAGAAGGTTTATTTCAGCTTGTATTTGTAGTGTTTCATGTAGAGAATTAAGGGCAGGAAGTCAAGACAGGAACCTAGTGACAAGAACTGAAGCAGAGCCACTGCTTACTGCTTCCCTTGGTTTTCTTTCTTATCTCTCCCAGGACCATCTGCCCAGGGATAGCATTGCCCATAGTGGGCTGGGCCCTTCCACGTCAATCATTAGTCAAGAGGCTGTCCCACAG